>PVHP010000207.1:0-180603 GCA_004024765.1 Zapus hudsonius
TTAATTAGAAGAGATTACAGCATTTTGATCATGATACACCATAAAAACAAATCATTTCATCCAATTCTCTAAGTTCATGAATTAGAAAACAGGCCTGACGTCACACTGCTTTTGATGCAGGATTTGGGGATTTGGGAGGGGGTCCCCTAAGTTTATGAACCCCAATTTTGGATCCTCTCTTACTTCTAATAAAGAATTGATAAAATTGGACTCAAGAAGGATAACTTATGAGTTATTAAATTTAGGGAGGAATCACAAATTGTGGGGTTTATTTAAGAGAAATTGGGATCTAGAAAGCAGGCTAGCACGTGGAAAGTAGGAAACACACTCATGTGGAAAACACATGGTATGTGAGATTCATTTAAGAGACACGGCTGGAGCAGAGCCATAGACATGTGGAAGATAAGACCTATGGAGAGAGATTTAGAGTAATTATGTGTGGAAGGCACAGCATCTATCTGGAGCTTCCCCAGGGAAGAAAGTTAAAGGTGGTGATGGCTTGAGAATAGGAGAGAGAGAATGTTATTAAAGAGTTATACCCATGGTTACTCCGAGTTTAGAGAAATTACACAGGTAACAGACTCAGGGTTAGAGAAAGCACCCACGTGCTAGATCTAGAATGTAAGGGAACTATGCACGTGGTAGATTCAGAGAACAGAGGAAAATCAAACATGTAGTTAACGTGAGAACTTACCACAAAATATGAAGCAGAGAAAAGCAGAAAAACTACCCAGACCAAGAAACAGCATTCTTCTCCCCCCCACCCCCAGCCAGGCTGGGTGGGGGTCGGGTGAGGAAGAACCAGACTCATGACTCACAGGCATTCCTGTGACCAGAGTGAGGAGAGGCAAAGAGAGGGAAAGAAGGCAAAAAAAACAGCCTTTATAGTCAGTCAATTGAAAATGTATTCTCTCATCAGATTCAAGTATGTAAGGGGTGTTGTTTTAATAAAAGAAGAATGAGCTGGTCCTGGGTTTTCTAGAGCAGGCAGGGTGGGAGCACCCCGGGAGGTGGGCCGGGCTGAGCAGAGCCACGTGTCTCTCTGGTTACAGCTCTGGAAGTGGCTACAGGTTCAGCTGACTGAGGCGGTAGAGGTGGACCCAGGCAGGGAGGGAGCAGGCATGCTCCAAGTGGTGTGGGCTGCGGGGGCAGTGGACCCAGACAGCGGTGAAGGCATGCCCAGAGAACCCGGGAAAGTGTTACAGCTCTTGGAAGCATGGCTTCCTGTGTGTTTAGCTCATCTCTTCATAGAGAATAATGGGCAGAGACCCAGGGGAAAGGTGTGGAAAATATTCCCATTTATTGTAGGAGCCCCTTTGGTTAAATAAAGTTAGAGGAGGAGGGAGGGGAAGAAATGAGCAACGGGGATTGGCAGTAATCAGCGACCTGTGAATACCTGCTTTGCATGTAGACATGAGCTTGGGCATGTATCAGATGGTGGGGGCAGAGGAACTGCCACCTTCCAGGCATAGCTGGGGTGCAAACCTCGATTCATGTGGCTTGCTCAGGGAGCCTGGAGTGTCAGGGTTAATGATGGAGCTGAGAAACTCCTACCAGATTACCACCGGGGTTTCAAACCTGTTCAAATATCATTAACCCTTTGTCCTCTGTGTCTCATTAGCAATACCAACAAGGGGAAGACTTGATTCACTTGCAGATTGAAAGGCAGACCCCAGAGGGTAGCTCACCTAGGTAGTTGTTAGACCGTGAAGAGCAGGGGCCACTGTAGCTGTTGTAGAGGAATCTGGATCAGATAGAGGTTCCATTCCTGAGTTTCATTCCTGCCAAGGTGGATTGCCATGTGGGGTGACATCTCCTGGTTCTCTTTCAGACTTCTGTTCCTAACTGAAACAGTCTAAAAGAACCTAGCTTTCTCCTATTTCTCCTTCATTATAATCCCTGCTCTCTTCAGGCTGATGTAGGAGAACTGTGAGTTCATGTATGAGCTACATAGGGTGAAAATCCAGGGTAGTTAGATGAGCTGGTCCAGGTCACAAACCAAGGCCAGCCTACCACCTGATCCAGAACCCTAGAGCAGATGTTATAGTCAAGTGAGTCATCAGCAATGTTCCTCACAATGTCCTTTATTATGAATTTTAACTCACTATCATCAACTGCATAATCTTCTTTATACCCAGCATGTAATTTTTTCATTGTCCATTTCTAAATGATCATGGTTAATTAAGGCTCTAGGAGAAAATGTTAAGAATAAATTGTTGTTTATTGCATAGTACCATGTGGAAACAAACATGCAATCCTAAAACTAAAAACTTCTCATGACCTTACAGAATTTCATTCATAAAATTAATTTAAACATGCAAGTTTTATTTTCTATAACTTCATTTGATTTCTGTTAATAATTTGTTTATATTTATCTAGAGACTATTTTCAAATTTCATGACCTCTTATCTGTTAAGATTGAAAAATGGTGAAAAAATTGTATTTAATCTTGAAAACTCAAATTGACAATATTTAAAGTCAATTAACTATATATTCTTACAGCCATGTTAGATATTATTGATAATATTAACAAATTCATTTAGACTAAGAAAATAGTACATTCCTAACATATAAATGCCTGCTTATTTTTATTTCACATGACAGGACAAAAATGTTGTCCTCAATTTGAACTCCCTTTACTATGTCATTAGATCCAAACTCCTTCCTACCCTTAGAGTGCATTTATGATTTTATGATTTTTATAAAATTTTCAAGTTAGGATCCACATACAGAACAATGCAGGATTGCACAAAAAGATTTAAGTGCTAGACCATACAATAAAATAGAAACCAATATTGTTCTTCATAATTTTTTTATATTCATATTTTAAAATTATATGCAGCTATAGACTAAGAGTCCTTCTACCATTCATATGTTAAAACATTAATCTCCAGTGTGATGCTACCAGAGGTAGAGCTTTGAGGAAGTAATTGGTAACAAGGAAGGATTTCTCATGATTGGGAAGAATGTCCAACACACACACACACACACACACACACACACACACACACACACACACCAAACAGGAAAGAACCTGTTTTGTCACTCTGCTATTGTTATGTGTGGACACAGCGAAGTGACCATCTGCATACCTTGACCTAGCATTTTCTAGACTTCAGACTGATGAAACATGTTTGTTCCTTAAATACCAAGCTACGGTAATTGATTATACCAATAAGAAGCTTACAAATCAGTTCATTTTGCAATAAGCTGAATATTTTTTATTTTATTTATTTATGGTCATTTCAGAAGAGGTTAGAAAGACATTATACTGAAAGAATCAGACTTGTGGGGACAATCATTAAAAGGGCTTGTTTTCATTAATGTCATTCAGAGGAGAGACGGCAGGTAGTTTCTTGAGAAACAGGCACGCTGTGCGTAAAGAGGGCCTGCCTTCCTTCCCAGCAAGGAGATCTGTGGTCACAGGCTCCAGCCTCCATCAATGATGACAGGGTTGCCTGTTACGTAGGCTGACTGCAGTGACAAGCGCAGGAGACCCAACAGTTAACCAAAGGCAGTGTTGAAGCTGTTTCTTATGACTGGGAATATTAAACAACTGACTCTCACACTAATGGGAAACCTCAATTTATGAACTGAATTTAGAAGAGAACAAGGTTTGGAGGATTTAGAACTGCTAAGTGTTCCTGTGGATCTGAAGCAATGGCCTGTGGTTATCACTCAAGTATGCTGCATTCTACCCAGGGTCAGTCAGAATAACAAGATTAAGGAGCGGTGACAAAAAGTGTAGGCTATGATACTTTATTTTCACTGGGAAACTCAGAACTCTCCAAAACTAGCTAAGCTTTAACCCACGAATTTTTTTTTTTTTTTTTGTTTTTTGAGGTAGGGTCTCACTCTAGCCCAGGCTGACCTGGAATTCACTATGTAGTCTCAGGCTGGCCTCAAACTCATGGCAGTCATCCTATCTCTGCCTCTCTGAGTGCTGAGATTAAAGGCGTGCACCATCATGCCCAGCTGCCCAATTTTTTGTATTATTTTTATTTATTTAATTGCAAGGAGAGAGAGAGAGAGAGAGAGAGAGAGAGAGAGAGAGAGAGAGAGAGAGAGAGAGAGAGAATGAGATGGGCATGCCAGGACCTCTTGAAGCTACAAATGAACTCCAGACACATGCACCACTTTGTGCATCTGTCTTTACACGAGTACTGAGGAACTGAACCTGGGCTACATGGATTTGCAAGCAAGTGCCTTTAATTACTAATCCATCTCCTGAGCCCTAATCTTTTTTTTTTTTTTTTTTTTTTTTTGGTTTTTCGAGGTAGGGTCTCGCTCTAGTCCAGGCTGACCTGGAATTCACTATGTAGTCTCAGGGTGGCCTTGAACTCACAGCGATCCTCCTACCTCTGCCTCCCGTAATCTTTTTAATATAAGCTTTTCAGTCATAAACTGATCATGTCAATGACCAAACAAACAAACAAAAAAACATAGTGGATATTAGTTGACCATGGAATGCACTAAATGTATTTTTAAAATTTATATAAGCAATAATTGTTGCAATGTATTGCTATGAAATAATAGTCTATACCAGTTTTAGATATTCAAATCTATATAAAGCGAACTAATTTAAAAAAATGATTACTGGGCTGGGAGTGGTGGTACACACCTTTAATTCCAGCACTTGGGATGCACTGCTATGAGTTTGAGGCCAGCCTGAGGTGACATAGTGAATTCCAGGTCAGCCTGGGCTACAGAGAGACCTTACCTCGAAAAACCAAATATATATATATATATACATATATATGTATATATATATATATGTTTATACTCAAAAATTTTCACTTCCTAAACCAAGTGCAGTGGCTCAAGCCTTTAATCCCAGCATTAGAGAGGCTGAAATAGGAGGATTGCCATGAGTTTGAGGCCAGCCTGGAGTGTGTTCTAGGTCAGACCTGGGCTAGAGTGAGACCCTGCCTCAAAAAGACAAAAGTAAACAAAATTTTGTTTCACTTCCCAAAGAACAGAACCTAAAATGATCATTGTGGTAGAAATCTAAAGATCATTTATCTAGGCCTTAAATTTGTGTTCTTAGTTTTATATTAATCTAAACTTGAATAAATGGGAGAGGCAGGAAGAAAGACACCGTAGCATGGATACAGAAATTTTAAAAGTTCCCCATATAAAAACTGATCATATAAATTAGATGAACCCTGGAAGGAACAGTGCTTACTTCATCAGAGGCCAAGTACACGCAGAGCAGGGCTACTTCTTCAGCAGTTGCAAATCTTCCTGTCTTTTGTCTCTTTAGGAAAGAGCTCAGCGCCTGTGACCAGAGACCATTGCAGACATGAGGGATATGGGCTGACATATGTGCTCCCCTGTAACTGCTCAAGGGGTTAAAAGCACAAGGAATCTACAGAGGGATCACTGAGACACCAGCTGAGGTTACTGAGACTGTCACCCTGGGCACAGTTCATGACACACTAAACCCCACACTTAGTGTGAGATTTGAGAAGGTCGATGGTAGCCAAGCCACTGTGGTCAATGACAGTGCGGCTGGCAGTTACCAGCTCCAAGGCTACATATTGAGACCCTACTCAAAAACAAATGTAGTGAGCACAGAAAGATAACATTTACCGCGTAGCCACTTGGAATGTATAGTTCAGGAGCATCAAGTCCACCATCACCGCTCTCCATCTCTAGAGCTCCTTTCATCCCAGAAAAATGAAAATCTACTAAACTTTCCATTCCCCTTCCCCCAGGCCCTGACAACCTCCATTGGACTTCCTGTCCCAGTGACTCTGTCTTATGCAAGGAAGAGAGCATTTTATGAGCCGAAAGGTTGGAACACATTCAAATTCCTAGACGTACCTCTTCAGGGTTTTCTCTGGCTTGTATTCTTTCTTGAAGAGAAGGGGTATCAACCGTTCCTGGACCAGAGGGGCATGTTCAGCAGAGTTACTTAAATTGTGAAAGACATTAAAGTCTAAACTTCCTTTCTTATATGATACAACAATCAGAAAAACACTTGCCTTTTTCACTTAGAATGATACATTCCCTCCACCTGCCTGACCACTTATTTAATAGAATTATACATATTTAATAACTTACATGACTATGGTTTTTAAAAGCATACATCATGAATCATTGTGATACCAGGCAGGGACTCTGGATGAATTACCTAGCACTCTAAATGACATATATTTTAGCTACATTGTATTTACATGATGCTTTCTGAATATTAACTAATTTTATATTATTTCAGTGAGCCTCACACAGTCCATAAGCACTTTACCATTTTGACGCAATGATCTCAACACCATTCTGCTCTGCTGTCAAGTTCACCAGGGGGATTCTTAGGGGATAGTGTTACTGTATAAGTTTCAAATTCCTGTTTTTAACTACGGTTTTAAGTAAAATATGATTTTTTTTTTTTTAGGACTGGGGAAGATAGTTTAGAGGTTAAAGGCACTTGTTTTCAAAGCCTGATGGCCTGGGTCCAAATACCCCCTACCCACATAAAGCTGAATGTAAAGTATTGCATGCATCTGTGATCCCAACGGGAGCTGGAGCTAGAAGAATCTGATGCTCAAGGGCCCCCTAGTCTGACATGTTTGCAGTCTGGCTGTTCACTTCCAGTGGCTAGAGACCCTGCCTCAAAGAAGGTGGATCACAGACACCCTAAAGTTTTCCTCTGACCCCAACAGGAGCACACACACACACACACACACACACACACACACACACACACACACACACACACAGAGAGAGAGAGAGAGAGAGAGAGAGAGAGAGAGAGAATATAATTTTCTTTTCATTAAACAAGAAAAAAGGAATGATTAAAACTATAAATCCCTACTTAGTTCACATGCCTCTAGACTTTTTTCTTAATTTCATCTTTAAATTCTCTTCGAGAACTCTTTTTCAGAATGGACAGTACTCTAGGGAACCATTTCATCTTTCTGAAATTATAGGACACAATTTCATAGTCAAAGGTCAGCTTTATCTCTAGACCACACTCGTGAGAAGGCCACAGATTTGATCTTTGCTCTGAAACTGTTTCTAACTTTTAGCATCAGTTGCCATTTTTCTGAGAGGCTGGCTGAGAATGGTCTGTTTCAGATCTTGGCTCCTGTTTGGAGCTCTTCTTTAGGGCTCTTGTCTCATCTCATTTTGCTCAAAGCAGGTGGCACTTTCGTTGCTCTGGGTGGAAGCCACGTCAGACCACTCACTGCATTAGGAACATTTCTCATCTCCACATGACTGTAGGAAGAGACCCCTTTGCCTCAGTTTCCCATATTTTCTTCACTACCTTCATCAGTAGCTTCTTCAAAGTCCAAAATTTTAGCTACCAGTGTTGATCTCAAGCTTACACTGTCCTCAAAATCCTTCCAGCTCTGAGCTTCCCCCCACAGAGAGAATGTGCACCATGCTTTGCACATGGCTGCTCTCAGTAACTACTAGATAACACCTTGCAGAACAAGCCCATCTTCAGACTGACTGCATTGCCACTGTCCCCGGCACAGAAGGACATACTGTGACACGTCTACACACGTCTGGTTGGAGATCTGTGATTCACAGTCATCAGTACCATCCCAGACACTCAGTCCTCCTGAGGGTTCTGCCATGGGCTCCACGAATAACTGAGAGTTCCTCTTTCCACAGAGTCTGGTAACACATTTTCCAAATCTTAGGAAAAATTCAGTGGTGGAAACAACCACATTTTCCCAAATCACTTTACATTTGCTTCAGATGGCACCAAGATCAATTGCACTCAAGTGTCACTAGTGTGTGCATCAAAGCCAGTAGAACCAGGTCTCCTGCTCTTAGTACTGTCCTCCCTGTCACTCAGTGGTTTTCATCCTGACAAGTAGCCAGAAGCTGTCATGGACATTCCAAATGACACCCAGTTCTCCACATCAGCTCATTCCTCAAAGCCTGCCGTGCCCTTTGGGTGTGGAAATGTCCCAAAGGTAATTTAAAAATAGTTCCCAAACCACCCCACGCTGGCTACAAACTATTCAAAACCTTAATCCTAGATAAACAATATTCCTTTTCAGAGGATAATCACAATTCTTATTAGGCACGCTGTATTCATTTTGGATTGGTAGAAACAGGTTAAAGACCACTTTTGTTTCTCAGTTACTGAGAAACAGGTCCACAGTTATTAAGAAAAGCAGAGTTCTGGCTGAACGTGGTGGTGCAAACCTTTAATTTCAGCATTTGGAAGTCTGAGGCAGAAGGATCATTGTAGGTCCAAGGCCAGCCTGGAATACAGTGAGACCCTGCTTTTTTTTTTTTTTTTTAAGGCAAAAGGTCTTCCTTTCCTTCTTTCCTTTATAGAGGGGTCCTTATACTTTTTTAAAAAAATAAAGATGGCATACGTTTGGCTTTGAGAGTCATTTGATATGTTGCGATCTTTCAACCCTGCCTTTGTAGCAGGAAACAGCCAACAATGTATAAGTAAGTGAGGTAAGAATAAGTTCCAGTAAAACTTCAGTTACAAATTGGCCCCTTTTTCATAGCATGAAGGAAGGTTGTCTTCATCCAACATGAACCAGGTGACATTATGGCTCTGGTGGATCTCTGTGTCCAGAGAGGCTCCCTGACTTTCTCCTCGCCGCCCTGTGGCCCACTTTTCATCTGCCTGCTGATGAGATCATCTGTTGTGTTTCTGAAACCTCTTCTTCCCAACGTTAGCTGGGCCAGTGCCTTAGCCAGGCCAGAGCCCCTCAGATGGCACAAGGTGAACAAGCCTGTGAGATGCTGCTCACAGTGGCAGATGGCAGGACAGGAAGGCCACATTCACCCGACTTACCTGGGCACACACAGTTGCACCTGATTCCCTGCTGAATGAAGTCTGCAGCCACAGACTTTGTGAGGCCAATCACCGCTGCCTTGGTGGCGCTGTACACACATCTATTCACCACTCCTGGGGGAGAAGGCCAAGGTCACCATGTGGAGGAAATATAGGCATGCTTTCCTTCAGACAGGAGCACAGCAAGTTTCCCTGCTAGCCACTTTCATACCTCCCACCCTCTCCTCTCCCTTAAAAAATGGGGGCTGAAGAGATGGCTCAGCAGTTAGGGTGCTTGCCTTACAAAGCCTAACAATCCAGGTTCAATTCCCCAGTTCCCATGTGAGGCCAGATGCCCAAAGAGGTGCATGCATCTTATTTCATTTACAGTAGCTGGGGGTCCTGGTGTGTCCATTCTCTCTGTCTGCCTCTCTTCTATCTCTTTCTGCTTGAAAATAAATAAATAAAACAAAAGTATTGGAAAAAAAATAGTATCAGGTCTTCTCCTATAGTTGGGCCAGTCTGAGTCCAGGAAAATGATATTAGCACAGGCCCAACTTAGTGAGACGTGAGGTGTTGAGACATGACACCTGTTTAGGAGCATTCCTTGCTTTTCACTGCCAGTTGGTAGAAACCCTAGGAAAATACCCACTTCCTCCTCGCAGCTGTGTAAGCAATTGAACAGAGGCCTGCACTCTGTACATTCCTCTCTTCATTTGTGTATCCTTGCTAAGAGAAGCAGTCCTGTACCTGCAGGATTTTATTTAAATTTGTCAGGCCATCTGAGCCAGGCTGTGGCGCTGTCTGTGCTTTGCACTTGACTTCTTACTCAAGGCCCAGATCAACTGCCGTTCTGTAGCATCCTCAAGCTCACAAGCAGAGTGAGCTCTTGTACTGTGAAGGTACTTTTTGCAAGCCTCTGTTACAACACTATCATACTACAGAAAACAGAGCTAGATGCCAGGTGTGGCATGAATGCCTGTAATCACAGCACTTGGGGATTAGGAGTTCACGGCCAGCCTCAGCTATACAGAAAAGTTTTAGGCCAGCCTGGGCTATATGAGACTGTCTTTAAAAAAAGACAGATTTGTTTCTCTCTCTTTATCCATTTTGTTTTTATTTATTTATTAATTTTATAGATAAACAGAGCAAGTATGGACACACCAGGTTCTCCTGCCACTACAGACAAACTCTAGATTTTGTGCATCTGGCTTTACATGGTACTCGGGATTCGAAAACTGGTCATCAGTCTTTGGAAACAAACACCTTTAACCACTGAGCTATCTCTCCAGCCCCTTCTTTCCATTTTGGACAAAGAATTCTTTTATGGTCACCCAGGGACATATATTTTGTTTACAATATATTATTTTGGATTAATTTTTTAAAATTATATTTTATTTATTTATGTTAAGGAGAGAGCGAGAGCGAGAGAGAGAGAGAGAGAGAGAGAGAGAGAGAGAGAGAGAGAGAGAGAGAGAGAGAGAATATGGGCATGCCAGGGCCTCTAGCCACTGCAAACTCCAGATGCATGTGCCACTTTATGCTTCTGGCTTATGTGGGTAATGGAGAATTGAACCCTGGTCCTTAGGCTCTGGAGGCAACTGCCTTAACCACTGAGCAATCTCTCCAGCCATTGGATTAATTTAATGATAATGTTTTTGCCCAACTCTGCTTTTCACTTTTAACATATTAGAAGAAATAATAGGGAAGGTATGGAAAGTAATTTTTAATATGAAGTTTGGCTTACATCTATAACAACAGGTCTAATGTTTAAAAAACTTAATACCTGGGCTGGAGAGATGGCTCAGCGGTTAAGGCACTTGCCTCCAGTGCCTGAGGCCCCTGGTTAGATTCCCCAGTACCCACATGGGCCAGACCCACAAGGGGGTGGCCCTGGTGCTCTCTCTCTCTCTCTCTCTCTCTGTATCTCACTGCTTGAAAATGAATAAATAAAGTATTTTAAAAAACTTAATACCAATTAGAAAGCTGAGAATGAAGGCTCATAGCTATAATCCCAGCATGTGGGAGGCTAAGACAGTCAGATTGACATGAGTTTAGGGCCAGCCTGGTCTATATAGTGAGTTAACAACTACCTGGGCTACAGAGTGAGACCTTGACTCACATAATAATAGTAATAATAAAAAATAAAAAATATAAATTAAAATGAGTTTTGAAATTATATATAGGTTTTACTAATCCCTCTATATTTATGCCCAAAGTCCTGAGATGAGGAATGTGTATATGCGTAGGCATTATAAACCCCTGGGGAAGGCATCCCTACCTTTGATGCTGGAGGCCACCGAGGACATGTTGATAATGTTGCCAGATTTCTGAGCAAGCATCTACCAAGACAAAACAAAGAATTCTATTCTGCAGGCTAAAAACAGTGCTTAAAAATATTTCCACTTATTGTTCACATATCCAACTTGATCTTTGCTTTCTTCCTCCTCCTTTTTTTTTTTTTTTTTTTTTTTTTTTGAGACAAGGTCTCACACTATTGCCTGGACTGGTCTAGATCTGAAAATATTTCTACTGAAGCCTTTTGAGTACTAAGACTACAGCATGTGATACTCTGTCCGGCTCAACTTAATCACCTTCTCAGCAATTAACCTGAAGCTCAATGGAAGGCTTTTACCAGTGAGTCACACCACTTTGCCCATGAACTGCTGGGAACTGGTTGCCGTGTGTAAACACTTGCTGTCCTGCCTTCTTATGGTACCAGAGCAACAGCACCAAGACCAAGACTGACTTCTGAGCTAAATGGAACATGAAGGAATGTCGACCCCTCCTTAGCATTCCTGATGCTGGCAGACTATTATTCTAGTCCACCTAGTATGTTCAGGTACTCCACAAGATCCAGGAGGTTCAAAATTAAATGACATAGTCCCAGCCTGACTAAAGTGGCTGACAAAAGTAGCCGCAGTAGTGGAGACCTTCAGAGATCTAAGGAGAGAGTGAGGGTAGGAGGCCCCTCCGGCCTCTGGGCATTCAGAGAGGAGCTCCTGAGGAGGGGATATCAGCACTGAATTCTGAAAACTAGACTGACAGAAAAATGACATCTGGGAGTGGTGGTGTATGCCTGTAATCAGGAGGCAGAGGTGGGAGGATCTCTGCAAGTTCAAGGTCAGCTTGGGACTATAGAGTGAGTTTTAGGTCAGACTTGGCTAGAGTGAGACCCTACCTTGAAAAAAAACCAAAAAAATAAAAATAACAGACAAAAGCAGAGGTGTTTCATGGGGAGTGTATCACAAGTATACAGGGTCAAAGAGGGATTCTGGGAGGAGAGGATGAGACTGGCCGGAATGCAGGCCGGGGAGGAATGAGGCTGCAAAGAGGTGCCTTTGCCTTTGACTGATTTTCTATTCACGAACAAACATTTTTCACAAATATTCCTCTTTCAGATCTATGTGGGTCCCAAATCCAACTTCCCCTGGAAAGTTCTACTCTGGCATTTGTGTGTCATAGTTAGTTAAACAGAAAGTTGTAGATAGGACTGGAAATGATGTTCAGTGTGTGGCCCATGTTCAGACGACAGACAGACAGACACTCTGCAGGATAGGAGTGCACACGGCCTAGGAGTGCAGAGTGAGTGCAGAGACTTCTGATGTCAGT
The DNA here is from genome assembly GCA_004024765.1 of Zapus hudsonius. Classification (NCBI taxonomy): domain Eukaryota; kingdom Metazoa; phylum Chordata; class Mammalia; order Rodentia; family Dipodidae; genus Zapus; species Zapus hudsonius. Next base: position 12,365 of record PVHP010000207.1, read on the forward strand.
GTGTGAGACCAGCAGTCAATGCTCAGGGTCATTTCCCCCCCCCCCACGTGACTGGATCTGTGTAACCCAAACTGCTCTCAAACTTCTAAGCCGCCTGCCTCAACCTCCAGAGTGCTAATTTACAGATGCATGCCCTGCACCTGGCTCAGTCTCTTCAAACAAGGGGCAGGGAATCCCTCTGATTCCACATCCAACCAGTATACTTTTTCTGTGAAAAAAAGTAGGTGTGAATTATTGACTCACATTGTTAGAATGCTTTATCGTGGGCAAACTCGCTCATTTATGAGCTGGCATTGGTATATTTTAAAAGTTAACAGATGACAGGTTTAAACCCTTCTCAGCCATGCTCCTCACGCCCGCCTGAGCCGCTGCTTGTGAAGCATTTCAGGCCTGCAGCAGACTGGTTTGGAAAATGAGTTGTACTCATGTGTCACAGTTTTGCCCTGTGATCCAGTGTGTGATCTTTATTGTCTTCAAAAATACTTTGAAGTCCCAAAAAGCAGACAGTCATAAACTCTAAATAGACAATACTAGACAAAAGGAAACCTATTTTAAAGGAGATGTGTGTGTGTGTGTGTGTGTGTGTGTGTGTGTGTGTGTGTGTGTGTGTGTTTCTATGCATGGTCTCACTCTAGCCCAGGTTGCCCTCAAATTCACAATGAATCTCTTCCCTCAGCCTCCTGAGCGCTGAGATTAAACTTGGGTGCCACTACACCTGACTTGTTTACTAGTATGAGAGCCCATCCAAGATCCTTTTTAGGCACCAAAAGAGGACTTTACAAACCCTTTACTACCAATCAGTGACTCCAATTTTCCTGTCAGTGTTCACATGGATTTTTCTTAACATTCAGTTGACTATTCAGAGCAAAGTGACAGCCGTATCTGGCCATTCATGAAGCTGTGTGCCAGGCACCGGTTGGTCAGTCATCCAGTGCAGCTGAGGTGGAGGGAAAGTAGCTCCTGCGTAGTTCACTGCGGTCCATTTGACAACTTGTGTCTGAGCTGGCTCTGGCTCAGTCAGTCCCTGTCACTGTCTGTTACTACTGGTTTAGACGCTCATTCAAAGCCAGGGCTGTGCACTTCCCACATGGACACCATCTCAGAGCACTTAGGAGAGTGCTTTGTACTCAGAAGTGTGTCATTCTTGTTTGAAGCTTAAAATACTGATGAGTTGTGTGAAGGCTGGAGAATTCAGGGGAGGCTGCACCAGGAGGCCTGTGGTGGTTTTAATCGGGTATCCCCCATAAACTCATGTGTTCTGAATGCTTGGTCCCCAGCTGGTGGAAATTTGGGAGGTGGAGCTTTACTGTCGCAGGTGTGTTGTTGGGGGTGGGCTTAAGGGAGCAATAGCCAGCTCCCCTTAACTAGAACTCCATTCATTTTCTTGCTGCTGCTTTCCTTCTGCTGTGGCAAAGGTAATGCCCATCTGATCATACCATGCTTTCCCTTGCCACCAGGAAGCTTCCCCATTGAGACTGTAAGCCAAAATCAACCTTTCCTCCAATCAGCTGCTTTGGGTCAGGTGCTTTGTCCCAGCAATGAGAAGGTAGCCACACCAAAGCCCCACTGCCTGTCAAAAATCCAGTCCCTGTGGCTCAGTTCAAAATCAAAACAGGAGATTTCAGGGTGGAGAACAGCACTGGTGCTCATGCACCCTGACAGTGTGCACCAGAAACTGGAATTTGGGAAGGGCTGAACTACCAGACTTCATATTTTGGCCCTAACCATTTGCTAGTCATGTGACTCAAGGCAAGTTCTCTATCCCCTCAGGTTTCACCTCTCCATACTCAGTGGATGTGATGAAATACCACCTGCTTCACAGGACCCTTCAGGTCCAGCACGCTTTCTCACTGGCTCCTCTGTCTGGAGCCCTCTCTTAAGACACTTACATAGCTCACTTCCTCCATTGCCCCGGCTCTGAGCATCCCAGCTTGTCAGTGATGTCCTAGCTCCTCTGACTTCATGGCACTCACAACCACCCCACATATTCAATGCCAATGGTATTACTTGCTGGCCTGTCTCACCATTTCATCATGGGAACTATCTTCTGAAGAACTTAAGTTCATTACTGCAGCTGCTCTGCCTAGAATGGAGTCTGGTGTAGAATGTGGTTGAAATAAACTCCTTGGATGTAAGATCTGTGAGGTTAAATGAATTATTTATATGAAAGGCCTTGATGGAAAAGAACACGTGCCATTCTGTTAGCAATCTTCACTCTCTAGTACGTGCAGGTTTCCTTCCTGAGTCCCAGGAGACCTCGCTCATTTCTTATGCTGGTGGTCCTCTTACTTTGGGAAGGAATGCCTTGATCATCAGGTACATGCTTCGGACATTGAGATTCATTGAGAAGTCCCAGTCGTTTTCCTCACAGTCAAGGATGGTTCCATGGTGGACGAAACTGAAGGGGTAATTAAGCAGAGGGTATAAAGCACTGTTAAAGGGCTGGACATGGGGCTCAGTGGTAGAGTACTGACTCACATGTTTGAGGCCCAGACTCACTAGCACTGGGTGAACAACCACGACAACCACAACCACAACCACAACACACACACACACACACACACACACACACACACACACAGAGGCTATGACTAGCAACTTCTTTATTCTATTTGATCATTTTTATTGTCATTTACTGACTTAGACCATCATCCCTTTCCTTCATCGCTACATTAAACAATTCACACGTAGTGTCACTTAGCACATACTGGGAAAAATAACCACTGTATTTGTTAAGTGAAAACACCGTTCTTTTAAAAGAAGAAGGCAAGAGTTGGGGGTTGCCAAACACGAGAAGCTTTTGCCAAGTCCACTTGGAAGCACCAATGCCATTAAAAAACAGACAAAAAAATGAACAAAACAGGAAGTCTGTCCTGTCTGACTCCCATTGCAAGAGCAGCAGTGCCCTCAGGTGGCAGATATTTAACATCCTCCAGGGAAATCAACATTGGAAGGAAGACAAGCGTCTGAGTTTCTCACGATTCTAGCAGTGAAAAAACAAGAGAAAGTCCTTAAAATAACCCATTTTTCCTTTATAAATTTCCTCCAGGAGTTTCCTAAACACTGGCTTCCTTACTGAGTTGGTCCTGTGGTTCAACATTACTTATTAACCAAAGGGCAGGACTTTCATGCTATCGCTCTGTTAGCTTCCTGCAGCAAGAACCACACAGGGCTGGACATTGATCAGATGCTGAAAAGCCAGCTGCAATTTTGCTGGGTCTCAAGGCACATTCTCATGGAAGGATAAGCATACTCATCATAAAACAGATAACCAGGATCCATTGCTTACTTAAACTTCCATAGTCTGTGAACTAACACACACTCTGCATCAGCATCAAGTATCTCCATAGACTTTAAATGTCTCCAGGCCACAAGTCCCTGTCAGGCACCACAGCTATCTCAGTTGCTGTATCTTACATGCAGTGAAAATGCTGTCTGAAATGTAGCCAGACTTCCCAAGAAATTTCATGGTCCATAGTGAATCATGTTTTCATATTACCAGTATGCATTTAATAAGGTCACTGAAAAATTTCTGAAAGTGAAATTAAATGCTTTAAATTACCCAGCAACGTTAAAGAGAACATCAACTCTCTCAACTTCATTGGCAAACTGATCGATTTGTTTTTTCTTTGTGACGTCAAGGACACGAGTTTGAATACCTGAAGAATAAAGTGAAAGGTATTTACTTATCACAGTAAAATGATTTCCCTTTAACTGTAAAAAAAAATGTATAATCTTGAAGATTTATATTCTATGGTGTGAAGAATTTAACCCAGCCTGGACCACATAGTGAGACCCTGTCTCAAAACAACAACAAAACCCCATCATATCGTCCACCTTTAAGGCATTTAAGTTTTAGTTGCCAACTGTAATGTGGTAAAGGCAAAAGAAGCAAGAACGACAACAGAAAGACGGAGGCCGTTGTGAAGAACATGCCTGTGACATCCCAGCCCTCAGGAGGCTGAGGCAGGGGGATTGCAAGTGACGGCTAGACTGGCCTGTAGGGTGGTAACTCTTCAAACCAAAGCAAGTAAAATATTGGATTAATAAGTTTTGGGGGCTGGAGAGATGGCTCAGAGGTTAAGGCACTTGCCTCCAGTGCCTAAGGCCCCAGGTTCAATTCCCCAGGACCCACATATGCCAGACCCACAAGGTGGTGGCTCTGATTCTCTCTCTCTCTCTCTCTCTCTCTCTCTCTCTCTCTCTCTCTGTCTCTCTCTGCTTGAAAATGAATAAATAAAATATTTAAAAATAATAAGTTTTGGTACATTTGACTATATTAAATTAGTTTCCATTTTTTTTAACCTGATAATGAGGCTCCAGGAGAGTTTGCAAGTCCATGAGGATTTTATCATGTCACCATTGGGCAAGGTTGTCCTCGAGGAGGCCGGAGCAGAAGCAAAACATCACTATTAATGGTTAACGTTAACTGTTAATTTTCACTCACAGCTTTGTAACTGGAAACAAAACCCTCAACATGATTCATAATGTAACATCTTAAGTATACATCTTCAGAATTCTCCTTAAGGACTCTGATCTTGTCTGTGGGTTCCGAGACTCTAGACGTAGTAACATGGAGTCAGGCTGGGCAGTAGAGCATTCTTCCAACACGAGACTATCATTGCATCTAACGCCTGACCCACTCTGAAAGCCGCGCTCCAGCTGCTCACCTGGGTACTTTTCCAGGTCTTGAAGTTTGGACTCATTGATATCCGTGGCTATGACTTTGGCACCTTCTTTTGCAAAAGCCTGGTGGACACAAAGTACGAATCAATCCTGTGTTTACTTGACTGAACTGCTCGGGAAAGAGAAACTGTTTGGTCTTTTCTTCTGTTTGGCAGGCTTTTCATAGAAAGTATGTGTCAGTCTGCTCTCACCTTCTCCCTCTCCCTGTTGTAATTATTATTGATTTCTTGTGATTTCTTGGCCCAGCATGACATAACCACACTTGTCATCTGTAGTTGTCCTTTTATTATCAACAAAATAGTGGAGTTTATTTAAGTTCTAATTTTGTTTGTAATGCAATGTTGTTACATGGTGACAAGAGCCTTTATGCCATTTTTCAGTCAGTGATGACTAAGCCCTAATCAGAGAAACACGGGTAATTTTCCCTAGGAGCACAGGATCCTGTACGTCCATAAGTGACCACCCACACCCACCACTATACTTCCAGTGCATTGCTAGCCGAGGGGGTGGGGATGGCACAGTGAGAGAGAAGTTGAGGTCAATCAGCAAAAGTGACCTTTTGGTGTCATGTCTGGTCCATGACGTACTGTCCTGAGTCTTGGATGTGCCAGATTTCTTCTGATCTCAGATGCCTCCTCCCTCCCCCCTCCCCCTCCCCCAGGCAGTGTTTGGATGGGAGTTTTATAACTCCGCAGCACCAATCTTAAATTGACATAATTCAAAAAGCTATGTACCCCTGTAGGGCCTCTGCAGTAAATCTCGGAGTCAAAGGTTGTCAGTGATGTCAGGTAACAAGCATACCATATTCCTTCTTTCATCCGTGTCAGGAATAGGAATATTTTTTCTGGGCCCCACCCTTTCCCACCTCTTCTTGCCTCACTGAATCACGCACTTTACTTTTTCTTCTAACTTAAGACACCAGAAGCATAAAAGTTAGGAAAAGAAAACTGGCCGGGAATGTAGCTCAGTGGTCAGAGCGTATGCTTAACCTGCTCAGTCCCGGGGTTCAATACCCAGCCCCACTCCCACCAAAGAGGAAAAAAAGAAAAAAACAACAGAAAAGAACTGGGCAAAGAGAAAGAAAAAGAATACAAAAGAATTAAATAACCTTGGCGCTGGTCCATACAACTCAGTACTTAAAAATAAACACGCAACAACAGTATCAACTCACTAAGGCAGAAGCCCTGCCGATCCCCTGGGCAGCGGCTGTCAGGACAATGACCTTCCCTTCAAGTCGTCCCATAAGGAATCTGCAGCTGAACCTAAAGACACGAGCAGTTAATGCGTGCACTGCAGCAAACATCCTCATGCAGCAGTGATGCCCCAAATGAGTCCTTCAGGGGGCTCCCTTATGAACGGGAACACAGTTGCTTGCAGGTCTCCCCTGCTACGCATGCCCGCTTTTCTGAGTTCTAACTTGAAAAGCATAACTTTTCCTTTTCTCCTTTCTATCTTGTCTTTGGATCTAGACCAAAACACTAAGTATGCTTGCCCTGACCATCTAGGTTTTCTCAGTTTCTCTGAAGATATCCCATCCCCAAGCAGCTGACCCCCATTGTTGAACCTGTCTGTTTTCTGTACCCCTAACTCACAAGGAGGAAGAAGTGGCCTTATCTTTTCCTGCAGTTAGGAAGCCCTCAGGGATGCCCACCTTTGTTCATTGACCACATCTGTGGGAGGTGGAGCAGTTTGTCTAGCCATTAGACAGTGAAAAGCAGACAGGAAAATTCATCTGATGGGTGTTGAATGAACCTGGTCCAAATAACCTTCACATTCCTTCTGCTCACTTGCTGGTGTACTAAAGTGCAGGAAGCCAGACTCCCTGTGAGGGCTGAGCTTTACTGCTGTCTTTTGAACTCTCTCCGTGCCCCCAGCTAGCCAAGCTTTCTTCTTGTTATTCAATGTATTCTTCCATTCCAGTCCTCTCCAATTTGGCCCAAGCTGCATACACTTAAGTGCTTTTGTAGGCAACTGGCATTGGGGGATTTAGGAGAAGAGAGATATATTTTCAGATTCACATTTTAGAAAGATTCCTGCGTAGGTGCAAGGCCCGGTCACCCATATGGCTAAATTGAGACATTACATTATAGGTTCAAGAGAGAAGACCACTTGGGAGCCGGGAACCTATACCTTGCATATCACTGATCAAGAGGTCCCCTTCCCAGAGGCCTCTCCTCACCCCAAGGCAGCCTGATTTCCCAGCTGCAGAGCTCCTTCTCCAGGTCTCCCACCCACTGTGGCCTAGCTGAACGTCATCAAGATGGCAGAGCGGTCAGGGTGCTTGCACAGCACCTGCTGGTGCTCCTTCGCACTCTACACTACGGTAGGCCAACTCTCCCAGCCCTACCTGCTTCCTTCCTTATTTTCGCTAATAAAACGCACGCCTGTGGAAGTCCATCTTCAGCCCACTGTTTGGAGAACCAGCTCCTGGCTGTGCTCCTGTGTATGCCCAAGTGTTTGGTGGCAGAGACCTTTCTCCAGCGCCTCACCTACTCCCATACAACACGCCTTTCTTTTTCCTCTTGCACAGAGATCAGGGTTCCTGTTAAGCATGGCAGGAGTTCAGAGAAATTCAGTTTGTGCTTTAAAGCATGGTTGCCATCATGTCTTTCCCCCAATCCTCAGCAGTGTATAAGAAACTTACTTCCCAGCTTGGTCATTGGTGATGCGAGGCACGTGGCCTGTGAGACCTGCCAACGTTTCCTTAGGGGTCTCTCCACCCCAGAAGCACTGAGAAACAGCCAAAGCACAAAGCTCTCCCTCTGCTCACTTTGTAAACCTCATCCAGTTGGTTTCCAGATTGTTCTGGGACTAGATTTTGGGGCTGGAGCAGCAACAATAGAGATAAGCTGTATTCTCAACCAAAATGGATTTCTTTTGGAGAAATGAGAGAAATCATAAGATGAACCCGCGCTCAACAAATCCAATGTGAAACTTGAGCACTTTGGCTTTCTCTAAATATTGGAACAAAATCATTAACTTTTGATTAGCAGAGGTTCAGAGCATTTTCAGGAATTCGTAATATTTTTCATAAGCCAGAAAAAAGAAAAGTTTACTCAGGACAGATACTGTGATATCTTTCTTTAGTTATTTTGAAAAAAAAAAATCGGTGAATTTTTTGACCCTTTTAAAGTCTTTAATCCGTCTAACTACCAACACTCATCTTGAAAGGGACAATGCACAGAATCAATAGCATCTGAAAGTTAGAGATGCCATTTCCACCAAAGTTTTGTTTAAAAACTATTAGAAAATCTTACTGTAGAGCAGCGAGTCGATGCCGTCCTCTGCTCCGGGAGCCCGAGAGGAGAACTTTGTGCAGAGCCACATCACATGCTCAGGAATGCATGCTGGGACTTGTAGTTCCCGTTCTTTGTGGAGCACCTGCCAGTTGTAGTGCAGACACGCACCTTGAGAGCACGTGCTGCCATCTAGTGGAACATACGAGGAAGCACTGTTAACTGAGCGGAAGGTGAGCCCTGAGGGACTGAATCGGTTTTTCTTGAGCTCCTTAAGTCTCTATCTAGCTTTTGTTAGTATGCACCTATCTAGGGTGATAACAGATATGGGGCTGAGGTGCTCAAAGTGGGAGTTTCGGGCACCCTGCCCAGGGGAGACGGAGAGGGGAGGAGCCAGAGGTTGGATGTAAGCTAGTAAAGCTAAGGACATTGGCAAGGCCATGGTTGCTTCTGCAGAAAGGGTGTGCAGCCGAGAGTTCAGACAAGCAAGCACACGAGCCGGCAGTCTGTTGGGGTCCCAGCCTCACTCTGGTTGCTTAAACAAACTCCAAATGGCTAAAATATGAAAGGGCACATGATACTGGGGGAAATCTAAGGGAAATGCATTTTGAGGGGAGAGCTCCTTACTCAGTACTGAAATAATAATTTTAAGCTCAAGCATTGTTGACCATTTTTGGTTTCAGAGACTGTTGACTCTCTGAGTTTCACTTTTTAAGCACCAAGGACTTTTGTGTGTGTGTGTGTGTGTGTGTGTGTGTGTGTGTGTGTGTGTGTGTGGTTTTTTGTTTTTGTTTTTCGTGGTAGGGTCTCGCTCTAGCCCAGGCTGACCTGGAATACACAATGTAGTCTCAGGATGGCCTTGAACTCACGGCAATCCTCCTACCTCTGCCTCCTGAGTGCTGGGATTAAAGGCGTGTGCCTTTCCCCAAGGACTTTTGACTCAGGAGGAGCTCTCCTTTCAAAGGCAAGTATGTCCTTACCCCTTTGAGAGAAAAGATAGTGTATTGAGGTGAACACCCCAAAGCTTCACTCATGGCACTTCCCCCAAAGATTGTATCTTAGTGTGCCAAAGAATTGGACAAACATAGAGAGCATTTTCTTCATCACACACGTTTATTTAAGACTGGAGTAAGTTTCCAGGATTTTGGGAGTGGGACAGGGGAAAGTACACCATATCTTAATTAAAAGAGAATGGGAAGTTACAGAGATCTCCAGCCACCGGTGTGGAGAGAACACGTGGGAGAGGGTTTAGTAAAATCTATGCTGTCCAGCTAAACAAGCATAAGTTAAGATCATGAGAAGGAAAGGTTCATGTGGAAAAATCTTGAGACCACCCCCTCACCCCAGCCTAATGGGGTGAGGGAAGGCCTTATCTTCCTAAGGCCTGGAAATTTAGAAGTCCTTCTTCTAGGAAGCCATTTGGAGGGAAGAGGGCTGGACTTTGTTTCAGTGACTTTTAAGACATCTGGCAGAGAGACAGCTGGTTGGTCCATACCTGACCAATCAGTTTTAGCACCTAGGTTTGAACTCTAGTTAGAGATACCTCAAGGGGAGGGAGTCTATGGAACTTGCCAGAAGGAGTTAACTGTCATAATAGCACATCTCTATTTCTCATATTCCTCACAAGCTGAATCATTGAGCTCCAGGTTCAGGGAGAGACCCTGTTCCAAAATAATAAGATGGGAAGTGATTGAGGAAGACACACATGCACATGTACTCAGGTGCGAGAGAGAGAGAGAGAGAGAGAGAGAGAGAGAGAGAGAGAGAGAGAGAGAGAGAGAGAGAGAGAGAGAGAGAGAGAGAGAGAGAGAACCCAGTTCACTGAAGATTCTGGTCTTTCTTAGTGCCTAACCTAGAGGGAGAAAAAGAAAACTCTGAGGTTAAGCTACTGTTTAGGTTGTCAATGTCTACATAGTGCATTCTAACACTAAGGCACGTTTAATGGCAGGCAGCCGGGTTACTCTGGGGTGAGGTGGCTGAGCACGCCCAGCTTGAATGGAAGTATGAAGTTATGAAAGGAACAGTAAACAGATGAGTTTGGCTGACGAACATAATAAATACAAAAAGAAAGACGTAGAATTTATGGGCTCTGTTAGCTAGGCCAGCCATGGGTGCTTTATGGGATTGTTGTGAGGAAGCTGAGTAACTATGTAGGTCATCTCTAAATGTAATACGGCATTAGTTTATTCAGTTCAACTCACTTTACTTTCCCATTGCTTTTGACTTTCGAAGGCAAGAAAACAAAGCTATCAAATTCCCAGGCTTCTTAGTTGCTAGGGCTGGCCATTGAAGTGTAGGCTGAACTTGGAGGGCTTCTTTCTCCAAGAGAAACTCGATGCCTTTCAGAAGGCTCTTGGATGTGGTGTGGCTCTGGGTCAGATGCTCCAGATAAGGGCTGAGCAGGCGGGAAAAGGAGCCTGGTGCCCAGAAGATAATTCAGGGCGACGCACTCCCGGGTGAGGTGTGCAAACTTCTCGTCACTGTTGTGTTTTGGTGTTTGTTGTCACTGTTACTTGGAATGAGTAATCCATACACTCACACCGGTTAAGCCATTTTTTTAAAGAGTTCTAGATGGATCTTCATTTAAAAATCTGATCTACCAATTAGCGTTTTCCGCTGCCTCGGGGAGAACCCTCCACAGGCTGCCTTTGTGGGAGCCTGGTAGGAGCCATGCCTGTCTTGGCTTCCTTGGCAGTTTGGTTGGTGGAGCCTTTCTGACTCCTGGTTTCTCATTCCTCTTGGCCATGATATCAGCAAGAGATGCCCAGTGATGATGGCCCTCTGGAATTTGACAGCATGTCAGGTTCTTTTTTGAATTTCCTCCAAATGTCCTTTATTGTGCTTTCTTCTGTGGAGGACAGTCCACCTGCCAAGGATTCCTCTTGGAAAGGAACTTTTCATTAAGAAACTGGAAAACTTTACTGTCAGCCCTGGTGTCCAGGGTAGACCTTGTACCTGCTAAAACCGCACAGCTCCACCTTCGTGGCTACCGCTGGCTGTCCAGACCAAGGAGATGGTTGAAGAAGAGGTTATTTTTTTAAACTTCGGCTGAGGATGTAGCTCTGTTGGTAGTGCTTGCCTCCGGGCTCTGAGCACGGGGAGATTATAGGTACATACCTGTAATTCCAGCATTTAGGAGGTGGAGGCAGGAAGACCAGAGATTCAAGGTTATCCTCAGCTACACATTGAGCTTGAGGCCAGCTGGGGCTACATGAGACTAGATCTGGAAGAGGAGGATGAAGAGAGGGAAGGAGACGAATCTGTAGCAACAAAGAACTTACAGCAATATAGACTAGCATCAGCAAGAAACAGGTGATAAAAGTACACACCTATAGTAGTTGCATGATCCTAAGTGGTTTCAAAAGCTCCTCCCCCCAATGTCTAATAGGCCTGATGAACTGTGCTAGCTTTCCAAGAAGTTGGTATTAGAGATGTATGTCACTGTGCCTCACTGGTTGCTTGTAAAGCATAAACCACAAGGAAAAATGAAAAAAAAAAACAACAACCGAAAACCAAAGTTCATAAAGAGGGAACCATTGCCCAAAAGATAAAAATTAATTTTCAGAAAATAATCCCAAAAATGTATGAATTATCTAAGAAAAAAGCACAAGATAATCAGATAAGCACAACAGTTTATAAGAAAACGTTAAATTAGGGACCAATATATTAACAAAATGAGAATACTAGCAAAGAAAGACTATATATATATAAAATCAGACTATAAAAAAAAATCAGCCAGACGTGGTAGCACACGCCTTTAATCCCAGCATTTGGGAGCCAATGGTAGGAGGATCTCTTCGTTCTAGGCCAGCCTGAAACTACACAGTGAATTCCAGGTCAGCCTGGGCTAAAGCAAGACCCTACCTTGAAAAACAAACACAATCAAATTTTGGAATTAAGGAATTGAAATGCTCACTAGAAAAAAAGAATCACGACAAGGGTTCAATAGTAGAGTTGATCAAGTAGGAAAATAAGCAAACTTGAAAGCATGTGCTTTGAAATTCTCGAATCTGGTAAGGAAAGAGTTAGTGAAGGCAGACAGAGCCAAGGAGTAAGACACAAGCGCATTATGGGAACTTCAACAGACGAGAACAGTGCAGGTGGCATTGGAAGCAGCAGCCTCAAATTCCCTAAATCTAAGGAAGGAAATAGGTATCTTAATTCAAGTATTCTGTAGCATTTCCCCGATACTTGACATCTAGCTATATTCAATGGCCTTAAAGGTGTTCTACCATGCAGCTGGATTTATTCACTATCTGGGTTCATCAGTGGAGGAACATCAGGCCCACAGTGGTTAACATGTCATGTGCCAAGGTAGAAAGGGGAAACCAGGCCTAAGAAGGGTAGACAATTAAAAAGGCCTCATTGCCCATTGGGCCTAGCAAAACCTCATAGCAACATGTAAAGGAAAGAATGCCAACTCTAATCTATAACCTTTTACAACTTGTTCTATTAAATGGATTTTCAAAGCACTGTAACATAAAATGTTAATTTCTAAAGCCATAGTTCTCAAGCATTTTTATAAGATAAAAATAGACAATTCTGAGAGCACAAAACAGTATAAACCTTAACATCCTAGAAAAATACCCCTCCTTACAAAAGTCCCTAGTATTTGATGCCTGAAGTCGTTATATACCCCTGTGGTGGCTTGATCCAGGTGTCCTCCACAAATGAATGTTCTCAATGCTCGATCCCCAGCTGATGGCAGTTTGAGTATTGGAAATTTGTTGGAGATGTGTTGTTGGGGGCAGGCTTATGAGAGTGGGAATTATAGCCAGCTTCCCCTTGCCAGTGTTTAGCACACTTTCCTGCTGCTGTTGTCCATCTGATGTTGGCCTGGAGGTGATGTCCATCCTCTGCTCATGCCATGGTTTTCCATGCTATCGTGGAGTTTCCCCTCAAGTCTGTAAGCCAGAATAAACCCTTTCTTCCACAGGCTGCTTTTGGTCAGGTTCTTTGTGCCAGCAACGAGAGGCTAACTGCAACAACCCCCTATAAATATCACTCTGCCAGGATGTTTAGTACCATAGCCTCATGTCTAAGAGGTAGAATAAGGGACCTGTAAGGTTCTTCCAGGTGAGACTGTTTTCATGTGGAACAGAATGAAGACTTTAATCAGAAATTGCTGGTCATGGTGGTGCACACCTTTAATCCCAGCACTCAGGAGGCAGAGGTAGGCGAGTGAGTTCCAGGTCAACCTGGGCTAGAGTGGGACTCTACTTGGGTGGTGGTGGGGGAATAGAGGGGGAAAGCAGAAATGAGGAAGACCTGTAGTTACTAAAGCAAAACCAGAAAGCTGAGAGAGAACACTGACATGCCTATCTTCACATTTATTTAAATTCAAGATGCACACCTGTAAATCCCAGCACTTGGGAGGCAGAGGCATGAGGATCATGAGTTTGATGTCACTCTGGGCCATACAGGAAGGAGATCCTATCTTAAAGGGGCGTGGGGGAGTAAACAGCCCATCTAGTAAGTACTAGTATATGGAATGGTGATTCACATCTACTAATTGAAACATCTTCAAAATATTAAGCTTACAATTTTGTTAATGCAAGCTTTATATTAACTTATGCGCAGTGCATTAGAACTGTCTTAGTCATGTGTGAGTAACTTTATTAAATATGTATACATTTTATGTTTATATAAAAAGATTGTAAATTTCTTTACAATATATAAAAATAAATACAATAGTCTATAAAATAGTCCAGCTTTTTGAAAATTACACATGCAACAAGAGGGAACTATTACTGTCATTCTAAATTATTGGAAAAAATGAATTTATTATTCCTTTATCTTCTCAGTCTAAAGACAAAGTGAAAAACTGAAATTAAGTTGGAGTGTGACATCAAAGTCAGGGCACATGTATAAAGACATTCATTGCAACATTCTAGGCCTCCAGGAAAGTGTGGGGAGTCTACTGCATTGTGCACTCAGCAGCATCTTTTTCTGAGGAGGTAAGCCGCCACAGATCTGGCTTAGCATCAACACTGTCTGCTTCTGTTTTTTGTTGTTCTGAAAAAGAAAATAAAAATCAATATTAATTCTACTACTTAAACCTAGCACATTAGGAAGCAGAAAGGATGTCAAAACAGAAGAGATGTTTAAGGAATGAAAAGTTGCAATGTGGTTCCAGTGTTTGGTAACAAAAGCTCTGTCACCTCACCAAAGAACTCATTTCCTACTTAGTCTTAAAATGAACTATTGGGAAATGGTTTTATATATAATGTCCATTGTGTTTGTCCATCCATAATCTGCCATCAGTGTCTAAGGAACCCTTACTGTAAAAATTCCCAAGAGCATAAGAGTAGTGATGTCTTAGGTGTGGATATGCTAAAGAGAAGCTGTAAACTGCTTCCTTGAAGTGAAAAAGGGAAATTTTATTAAGAGTACTCTCACAAATGGCTATTTATGTGATACCTCCACAGATGAGGCAAGCTACTAGAGCATGTGTTTTATACAATATTTAGTTATTTTTGAGAAACTTTCTTTGAGCTACATACAGATTCGTGCAGGTGAACACTTGAGACATATACAGCCTTTGTAAACTGTGTACATGAATTTCATTCATCCTGAGGGAGAATAGAGAAACACTGAGACCTTAAGCAATGGCAAGGGAATGCAACAAATGACAGGAACCTCTTGTTGTTGATGACAACAAGGGTCCAAACTGCCATGGAGGCCCACAGCCAGCAGAGTAAGCTGTGCTTGTCTGCTGAACAGAAGCTTCTTTTGTGTAGACTGATCCCTGGAACCAAAGCTCACAGGTGACCACCACTTGCCTTCACCTACCTGGGGACAGTCCCAAGCTGGAGTTATCAAAATAGCGAATTGGATGGTGTGCTGGTAAAGACTTTGATCGGTTATCAAAAAACCCTGGTTTAGGTGATTCCTTCGCCACAGGATCTTGTAAGTTCCACTCTCGACACTGAGGTGTATTTTCTTTCTTTCTAGAGCCCATTCTAGTCACTTTGGGAGATTTTGGAGAATCTTCACAAGTTCTTTCTTTATAAGCATCTCTTTCAAAGATTTTTTCCTTCCAAGTTTTAACTTCATCGGAAAGATGATGGTTTTCACTTAAGTTTAGGAAGAAAAAGAGATTAGACTTAACTCTTAAAATGTCACATGAAAAACAAATAAAAAACTCTACTAGAATATTTATGCCATAATACTTACCATTTACCACATTTGTATTTTAATTTCAACCTAATGCTTTCTCGTGGCTATTTCTATGGTTCAGAAAGTGAAATTGAGAGACTCATTGAAAAGAAGAATGGATTCAGTAGAGGAAGAAAGGAAAGGAAGGAGGGGACTGTGATCTTGATATACTTTCATTACGATCATGCCCATAAAAAGTTTTTTTTTAAAGACAGTGAAATGGAGCTATATAATTGGAACAATTGATGCAAAACTTAGTGGTCATGGTTTGAAAAAAAATGCAAAATAAAACTTCAGGATTTAAAATGAATCCACCCACCACCTAGAGTGGTTTATATATTGATTTTCTTCTAGCAATTTGCAAATTAGTTTAACAGATGGCTTTTTTTATAAAACCTTCATAAAAATATACTTTCATCTAGTCTAGTTCCCTCCCATTCATTTAATAATGTTTATTTACATGTGTGTGTATGCAAGTACATGTGTGAACACCAGATACTTGTGCCACTTTTCTTTTCTTTTTTTTTTTTTTTTCGGTTTTTCGAGGTAGGGTCTCGCTCTAGCCCAGGCTGACCTGGAATTCACTATGTAGTCTCAGGGTGGCCTTGAACTCATGGCGATCCTCCTACCTCTGCCTCCTGAGTGTTGGGATTAAAGGTGTATACCACCATGTCTGCCTTTTTGTGTCCAGTTTACACAGGTGGTTAGATTACCTGGGCCAGGCTTAGCAAGCAGGCAATTTTAACTGCTGAGCCGCTTTCCCAGTCCCCCGGTTCATTTCTTATATTTTAGATTTTTGCTCATTATTTCCCCAATTCCCTACACCTAGATATGGTCAGATTCCTCTTTCATAATATACTTTCTAAAGTTCTTATCTTTCCTTTCTTTCCTTCCTTCGCACCCTCCCCTCACCCTTCCTTTCCTCCATTCTTTCTTGCTGTCTTTCTTGACAGGGTCTTGATATATGTATTTTTTTTTTCATTCCAGGCTGGCTTTCAACTTATTTTCCTATCTCTGAATCCTGAGTGCTAGCATTACAGCACTTTACTGAAAAACCACTCTGGGTGATGGTGGATTCATTTTAAAACCTGAAGTTGGGCAGGAGAGATGGCTCTGTATTTAGGCTCTTGTCTGCAAAGCTAGATGCACATGAATCTGGAGTTTGTTTGCGGTGGCTAGAGGCCCTGGTGTGCCCATTCCTTCTGCCTCTTCTCTCTCCCTCATAAAAAATAAGTAATATTAAAAAAAATAAAACCTGAAGTGGTATTTGGATACCACACAAACTATGACAACAAAGTAAAAACCTCTGGCCTTTTGCTTAATAGCACTCACTGTAAAGAACTACTTATTTGTAAAATTATTAGCCTTGAGCTATTTTATTCATTTATTTGTGGTGTAGAAAAATGGAAGGCAAGTATTCTGAAACTAGGTGACAACCCAGCCCTACAAATTATTTAAAACATTAAAGAGTTTGGAACAAGTATGACTGTAGAAGGCAAGTAATTAGATTTGTCTGTAAACTAGGCAGTCTATGATGGATCTTAGCCGTGTCCTTAAGTCTTGATTGCCTGCTTCTTGCCTAATTCGAAATAGGTCAGGCTATAAACAACAGACATTTGGGCAGTGAAACTGTATTATGATTTCTTAAAAAAAAAAACCCAAAACATTTATCACATAAATTAAATAATTTAAGTAATCATTAATAATTAAAAATTAAAGTAATAATTAAGTAATCTAAAAATTACTTTTCCCATATTTTGCAAAGTGTTGTCAACTTCACAGAATATGTGCATAAGCCCCCAAATACACAACGGCCATAAGCATGGTATTTGTATCTTATTAGGTTGACCTTACCTTAACAGCTCATTCTTTTGCTTTGTTAGCTGCTCATTTTGCTGCTTTAACTTGGAAATTTCCTTTTCCAACCTTAGATACTCGCTTTTCAAAATAAGGGCTTTGGTGCTTTGTATGATGCCACTGCCACCCCCACAGGTCAAGGGCTTCTTGGAAGGTTGCAAAGCATGTTCTGATATCACTGTCAGAGGCAAGCACAGTTGTGACCTTTATTTTTTAACTATTCAAAGTTTTAAAAAATCTTTTTAGTTATTTATTTGCTATCAGAGAAAGATAGAGACGAGAGAATGGGTATGCCAGGCCATTGTAAACAAACTCCAGACACATGCACTATTTTTGTTCATCTGGAGTTTACGTGGGTACTGGGGAATTGAGCCTGGGTCATTGGGCTTTGCAGGAAAGCACCTTAACTCCCCCTGCTTTTTTTTTGAGACAGGTTGCACTGGTGGTGAGTCTCAGGTTCCCAAGTGCTGGAATTCCAGGTGTGTCACCTTGCCTGGCTAGATTAGTAATTTTATACCTCCATAAAGTTCAAAATACAAAACCAGAGTACTTCAACTAGCATCTCCCTGGAAGCCATCTTGACTTTCTCCCCACCCGCCCTATGTGATCATCAGTTCTACACCAACCAGTTGTACTACCATATCTAGCTCACTAAGACTGTCCATTGTGACAGTCCCAACAGCAGCCTTCTGCAACCTAGCAACCCTGGGTTGATCTATGCTCTACATTAGAGCTCACCCAAGGGCTTGTTGTCTGTTACTTTGTAACAACATGCGTGGAGTCCACTCCTAAGATACAAAGTGAACAGTAAGTATTTAACGTATACTTAGTAAATTCACTTAATATCAGTTAATATCACTTAGAATGATATTAAAGCATATGTTAGTAAGTACTGTATGCTATATGTGTAAAAGCAAGATACTGTTTACTAAATTATAGGGAAAAAAACCTGTATAAAAGTGTGATGTGTCATTTACTGGCATAATCCATTAAGTCATCAGGAATTCAGAAAAGAAATATGGAGTATATGTGGGGGAAAATTCTTATTAATTTTCTTTAGAATTCAGCTACAATATCAGTAAGCATTCCTAATCTGAATATCTGAAATACTCCAATATTCAAAATGATGAGCATTAAGATGATACTTCAGGTGGAAATTTAGACTATTCCCATGGGTGGCTGAGATAGTGACAACTTTGCTTTCTACTGGTTCAGTATACAGACTTTTTTGTTTCATGCACAAAATTATTAGAAATATCACATCAAATTACCTTAAGGCTTTGTATGTGAATGTCTAACAAGCATACATCAATCACTTTGCAATAGATGCCCAGGAAGTCCAAGCTAGAGTAGGTATCAGGCAACATCTTTTACATAACTATCTCTATTTTCTTTTTTAAAACAATTAGACAATAATACACAACTATTCTGTATTTTGTTTGGCGTTTAGCATTCTCATTGTGCTTTCACCTATCTTTTGGTTTGATCCTAACATGTGTCTATGTGTGTGTTTGCGTGTTACAAGCTCCACCTGTCATGTCCCATGGCTCTTGAGGGCAGAGCAGGCAGCCTAGAGACTTGCCTTAAGCTTGTGCTCTTAGCACAGCTGTACGAATACTAGCCAGTGTAGTCAGTATTCTCTCAAATGAAGCATGAGGCACGGAATATATCAAAGGTAGTACGAGAAGTGCATATATAAAAATGTGCTCATTCAATCTTAAAACTGCATCTAAGATAACTTGCAGTTTTTCAAGAAGTTACCATTTTCAGTTTTTAAGAGCAAATAGGCTAATACCTCTTGTAGCAGCAGTTGTCATTTATGACATACATTCATACATTTAAAATCTCTTTAGATGTGCTTGATTTTTATTGGGAAGGACAGCTGAGCCATTTTTTTATAGCAGTGAAAGTAACATATGAGAATCTAATAATATAAAGGTAAAACTCATTTTTAAAACTCTAAAATGGGCAAATAGTTGAGATTATGCTTTAAAGAGATGTCACAAGATCAACATAATCACAATGAATTTGCATTAAAAGTAGATTAGTGGTTAATTTAGGGCTAGTATTGAATGCCATATTTATAATAATAACAGTCTTCAAAAGTTTATGTGTGGAAAAGTTAAATGAAAAGAATCTGAAACACCTGTGTTTTCCTACTTACTTGAAGTATCTTGGGTCTGTTGATTTCTTCTAAGATTTTCTCTTAGCGTCCTTATCGTTTCTTTTTGATATTCAATAGTGGCTTTTGTAGAATTAATTCTAATGAAAACAGGAAGGAAAATGTAAAAGCCCAGCATGCAATGTTACATGAAGAGTACAGAGCACTGTTAAGGATTTTCTAACAGACACAGCATATTGACAGTTCCCAAAAGCAGGAGGAGGCCAGCTCTCAAGACAGCCCTCTATCATGCCCTTGACTACAAAACCAGCCACATGAAAGTTCAGGTGTGTAAATGTTCTTAATGTTCACTTTGAAGTATTAAAGACCCCTTTTTAAGTTTTTATGAACATACGATTCAGGAAGACAGAGTATTAATTGACTGGAGCTGTGCTTGTTATTGTTTTCTTTTTCAGAGCTGGTGACGGCCTTGTGCATTCTAGGCAAGTGCTCTACCACTAGCAACACCCCAGTTTAAAATCTGTGGAAATTTTTTTTTTAAATAAACAGCAGTAACAATTATTTTCATGAGTAACATTTTAAGAGTAAGCTAACACAACGATATTCATGGAGTTTAGAAAGAAATGTTATTGACTAAAGCCATGTTCAATAAAGGCAAAGACATACTCTTTTTCATGTTCTTTGGCATTTTTCATCTTCTCTAGGTCTATTTTCACCAGCTTTGTTTTCAGATCCTCAATTTCTTCTTTATAGGGCTTAGCTCCTAAAGCCACTTTGTCCTAGTTGTCATAAGAAAAAGGAAATAAAGATTAATTTTAATTTCTCCAGTTTTGAAGTTTGGCTGCTTTTTCTCTCTGAGAATAAACAGTAAATCTTCAATACATGAAACATAATGGTCAAAACCTCAATTTACTACCTGATACAAGTATAGCTGAAGGTAATAAGTAGACATTTGATTATTTTCTTGTCTCTTTTTATTTATTTGCAAGGAGAGAAAGAATGAGAAAGAGAGAGACAGAATGAATATGAATACGGGCTCACAAAGGCCTCTTGCCACCGCAAATGAACTCGATATATGTGTTCCTTGTGCGTCTGGCTTTACATGAGTACTGGAGGATTGAACCCAGGCTGTTAGGCTTTGCAAGAAAGTGCCCTTGACTGCTGAGGCATATCTCCTGCCCTGATTTTTATTTGTTATAACATGTATATTTTTTTTCTAAGGAAAATACTAATATAATTTATAAAACAAAACAGGATGAAAATAATGGATGGGCATAGGCAGATGAGGAAAAACAGCAGCAGTGATTTCAGGCCACAAGACATTATTGGGAAACTTTTTGTATCAAAAGTGTTAAAAATGTATTTATTTGCTTCCACTGAAGGAACATATATATCTGTACACACACCTTTAGAAAAAATAAGACTTTCTAAACAGCAGTTTTAATTTTACAGAAAAATGGAATGAAAATATTTAGATTTTCTACATATACCATGCTCCTGGTCTTTTTCCCCTGTTATTAAAATGATGTATTGGTATGGTACATTTGTTTCAAGCGAACTGATATTGACAGCTTTAATTAAAGCTTGTAGTTTACATTAGGTTTATTAGATTCCCTATGCTTTACTAGTCATTCCCCTTGCCCCCAATCCCTTTGATATGAACAATGTGCCATGTTACAAGAGGAAATTTATCAAGGTTTTAGCAAAATTCCTGATTCATTTTGAGGTTCAGTTAATCAATGCTCCATTATGTTGGACAGCTATATTTATAGATTAAAAAATTAATATCCTCACAAATAAAGTTTAAGTAAATTCTTGTATATAGAACAGATTTTAAAATATGATACAGAGAAACAATCAAATTATGAAGAGATTTTATGGAAACCCTCTATAACTTCCTGTTTCAAGGATGGTGAGACCATTAAAGCTGTCACATCACACAGAGGGCTCCTCTGGCATGCAGAGTTCTAGGTCCTTGTGACAATATAACAATGCTGACAAAGGGTGTTCCTGACACCTCTGTCTTGAAATTCTTTTTCAAAGACAATATACGTATTTTGCAGGCTGGGAAGATGGCTCAGTGGTTCAAGGTGCTTGCTTGCAAAAGCCTGTCTGCCTGGATTCAATAAACCAGCACCCAATAAAGCCAGACGCAAAGCTCTGCATGAATCGATAATCAATGTGAAGTGGAAGTAGAAGTTTATGGCCCAGCTAGTCTGAAGTTCATGGCAAGAATCCCCCCCCCCCAAAAAAAAAGCGGTGCAAAGACAGTTGTTATAGCACATACAATGTTTTTTTTTTTTTAAATATACTATTACTTTTCACTTAGCATTTGCAGTTTTTAAGCTTGAGAAATGAATTTCAGACTTACATAGGTAACTGGAAGTTTTGGTGAGAGGGAATAACAGAGCGCTAAATTCTTGCTACATTAGAGTCCAATAAAACTTTTATTTAGCTTACCTGAAGTATCTGAATTGTTTCTTTTGATTTTTCAAGACATTTGTTTGATTCATTAACTTCGGTTTCAAGTTTTGCTATTATTTCGTTAGTCATTTCTAGTTCTTTCTGCAGCTTTATAATCCTGTCTTCTTTATGTTTAGCACATTCTTTAGCTTCATATAGGGAAGTTTCCAGCTCCTGAATTTTCTGTTAGAGAAAACACATATCCCTCATGTGTATCTTAAAGACGGGGTATACCTTGGAGACAAATGACCTTATTTCGGCATTGTTATTACATACCTCTGAGGCACTGCTTCGTGTAGTAGGACAAACACTGACACTAGACTGGGAGACTGTCAAAGATTGGTAGTATTTAACCAGCTTTTTAGTTTTCTCTTGCATGACTTTCAGGTCACATTCCCAGTCTTTGTATTTGGTAGCACTTCTTTCCTCAAACTCTTTGAATTCATTTATTATGGCCTGCGAACAGTGAAAGATCAGTGCAGCTCTGAAATATCTTAAATATCCAGAAACACACTAGAATTCTAGAACGGTGCATGTGCCGAAATTCATCAAAACATCTTGGAAAAGGGTTTCCAACAATGAGGGCGGGAGGGGATTCATACTGATGTGCAAGACAATCAAGACCTGTAAGTTACAGCCATCATCTCTACTGTGGCTAAGGGAAATACTAACTACACCTGAAAGCAGAGCGCTCCTAGTGAACTACAGCTAGCTCTTTTCCTGCTTTATTCCAAACATCAGTGTTCACAGGGATATAAATACTTTTGGATTTTCATCTATAAATCTTGTGCTTCTTACAGAGACCAGTGATCAGCTTTCTTTTACATGGATGGCTAACTATGAAACTGCTGCACCTTTTCTCTTCGTCATTTCTAAGGACTGTACTTTTCTCTCTAATCACAAATGCCTTCCTGGTCTTATCTGTTAACTGTGGGTCTTTATTGTCATTCTCCAGGTCTGGATCTCCTAAATTAGTTGTGTTCCTGCTGGACTCCTGATTGTCTTTGGTCTTCTGACCTCACACAACTCTTACTCTCAGGGTGCTGATCCACACAGAAGCAACTCCTTCCTAGGCGAATCATAACTGAGCCCTTGATATTACAAGAAGAGCACTGCTTATCCAGAGATTACAGCTTTTCTTCTCTGTTGTCTGTAGACTATTTGTGTGCAGCAGACATTTATTGCCTTGTTATTTATGATTAGGTAACATATGGGATGAACTATCCAAGGGAAAACTGTTTTCTATTTCAAATACATGGAATATAAAATCAATCTTGGAAACCATACTGTCAATCTAGTTTTTCTGATTTCATAAATAACATTTTGGTACTATCTATATTGTACTAAAAATATAAGAAAGGAAATATGTCAGAAAGCAGAATGAATACAATCATCATTGTTAAAACCAATTTGAGCCATCTGGGAAATGCAAATTAAAACTACTCTGAGATTCCATCTCACTCCTGTTAGATGGCTACCATCAAGAAAAAAATGACAATAAATGCTGGCGAGGATATGGAAAAGAGGAACCCTTCCACACTTTTGGTGGGAATGTAAACTGGTACAGCCATTGTGGAAAGCAGTGTGGAGGTTCCTGAGACAGCTGAAAATAGATTTACCATATGACCCAGCTATAACCGCTCCTAGGCTCTACTCATTACTACATGTTCATTCTCATATGTGGATCCTGGCTACAAAATGTTTGGATTTGTGAGTGAATTGGAGTAAAAGTTAGTAGTAGAGATCGGGAAACTATAAAGGGGATATAAGGGAGGAAGGAGGGTGAGATTTAAGGGGAGCTAGCAGCCCCATAACAACTTTAGGCACTACCCACAGCCTCATCTCCCCCGACCGCCGCTGGAGATCTAGGGACGCCTAAGGGATTGGAGCCATCCCTTAGCCATGCAGCACCCAGCACAGCCAATCTGAACACCCCACCCAAGGAGCCTAGCTGAGCCCACAACATGACAAAGAGGGGAACCAATTGGCCACTCAGTGTAGGTAAGGTCAGAAGCCATCCCAAAAGGTAACAGGATTTTCAGTGTGTTTTGCTATTCTTAAATAATCTCTTTTGGGGTGACTTTTGTCTTTTTTGGTATTTCTTGATTAGTGCCTTTTGTTCTTTTTCTTCCTTCTTGGGGGTTGGCTCTCACTTGGGTCCAGGCTGACCTGGAACCTTTGGATACTGTGATGATGGATGATGTCATGGCACATTATGAAACGGGATGTTCAGCACCAAGTGTGAACCCAAATATAAATTATGGGCTTTGGTGAGAATGAACTATTAGTCAAGGTTCACAGATTATGCCATTTTGTGTAGAATGTTGGTAATGGGGGAGATTCTATCTGTTTGTGGAGGCTGGGTATAGGAGAATTCTCTGTACCTCTGCCTCAGCTTGCTATGAACCTAAAATCACTATTTTTTTTTTCTCTCTCAAACCCCACACACTTTTGAACATCGAAGTCCAGGATCAGCACATGTGATAGTGAGACTGATAAGGTGAAACGCACAGAAGGTCAGTCAGCCAGCAATGTTTATGGCTTTCTCATAGCTGCTGCTTAGAGGCCCGAGAAAGTCTCACCTCATCTGAGGCTACTTGGGGGGAAAAGCTCAATTCCTTAGGAGTAACAGTAAGCAAAGTCAGGATTTCACAAGTGGAAACCAAGTATCACACATGAAGGTTGCTATTGTAATAAGTACAGACATAATTATCTTAGGGAAGCAAAATATGCTAAAAGAACAAGTTGTACAAAATCAAAATTTTTCACAAAGAATATATAAAGAAAATATACTTAAAATTAATCCATTCTAAGCCCTTTTAGGAATGTGGTAGAAAAATGAAAGTAAAAAATAGAAAAGAATGATCGAAAGGTAGAATGATGAAACACTGTACTTACAGTTATTTTGTTATTATAGATGCTATTCACTCGATAGATGCTATCGTTTTCTTTCTGGATGCCAAGTTTAAGCTTTTCTACATCAAAAGGAGTACTCAAACATTCTTCCAAAATCTGAGACATTTCTTTTCGATTACTTAGTACTTGTTCAAATTCAGTCTTTATACTTGAGAAGTCATTTTCTGAGATATCTTTGAGAATTTCCTATGTGAGAAATAATAAAATTGCCTGAATGATAGGAAAGTTTTGACTCAAATATCTTATAATAAAAAGGTGAAAATATGATTCTATTTCTTAATATTTTAATGTAAATTAGAACTATAATCCTAAAAACTCTGTTCTAGTTATTTGCAAAACGAAATGTTGGCAATACAGTCTAACATTACAGAGGGACATTTATAAATTATAATTTGTGCCTAGATATCCCAATCCATGGAGTGCTTCTGGACCCTGCTGCCTCATGTCTCCAGCAGGCCTTAACATGTATGTGGGAACTGTCAGCTCAGAACTGTTGGGGAGAGCGAGGCAGTCCTTGTGGGGCTGTGACAGTGACAAGGCTTTTATCAGTCACAAGTACAGGAATTTTAGGAGGCATCTGGAAACCTAGT
Organism: Zapus hudsonius; assembly: GCA_004024765.1. NCBI lineage: Eukaryota > Metazoa > Chordata > Mammalia > Rodentia > Dipodidae > Zapus > Zapus hudsonius. Next base: position 37,393 of record PVHP010000207.1, read on the forward strand.
CTAGTGGTCTATGAGTCCTCACTTGCTGATATCTATTTCCTGTGTCTCTGACAAGTTATCACTTGGTAGTCCTAATGTCTGGTCATTTTTGATAAGTTAAAATGGCTTTACGCATATGGAAAGGTACCTTTCAAAGGCTTAAATTGGGCTAGAGAGATGGCTTAGCCTTAACCACTAAGCCTGCATTTGCCTGCAAAGCAGAAGGACCTGAGCTCAATTCCCCAGTGTCTATGTAAAGCCAGATACACAGTGGCACATGTGTCTGGAGTTCATCTGCAGTGGCTGGAGGCACTGGCATGCCCATTCTCTTTCTCTCTGCCTCTTTCTCTCTCTCATTCCTTCTCAAATAAAATATATATTTTTTAAAATGCTAAAAGTTATTAAATCCATTTGAAATAAAATATACCTCAATATGCAGGTCCATATTCTGGTTCAATTTGAGATCCTTTAATTCTCTGGGTGGCAGCACATTACAATCCAGCTCAAGACACTGTATTTTGATTTGCAATTCATTTTGCTTTTCGACTTCATCAACAAAAGCCAATTCAAGTTTATTGATGGAATTATGCTGCTCTTCCTTTATCTTTGTAACATGCCTCAACACATACTTGAAGAAAAAGAATAAACAAGCTGGAAAAAAGCTTTAATTGCATTTAGATGACATTTTGAACCTTTGAAACGGTGAAGTGGTAAGTGGACACAGCTACCCTTTATCCTAAATGTCTCCTCTCAGCATCTTATATTCCTATATATGACTTTGGATATACTGCCTGTATGTCTTACAGTATCTCGTATTCAGTATGTTTAAGATGTTACATGCTCCTTTCTGCATAAACTCTCCTTTTCATATTGTCTCATTTTTGATTAGACTGGAAGCATTTCTGCTTAGTTCTCTTTGTCTCTTGGATTTTATCTAGCTTTGATACTGCGTTTTGTTCCTTTTTCTGGTACTATCTCAGAGAATTACCCATTTTGTTCTTCTCTTGTGCTTTCTAGATGATCTTACCCATGCTGTATTATCTGTCACTTATATACTGATGAATTTCAATTTTAATTTTTTGATTTTTTGAGGTAGGGTCTCAAGGCTGACCTGGAATTCACTATGTAGTCTCATGTTGGCCTCAAACTCATGGCAATCCTCCTACCTCTGTGTCCCAAGTGCTGGGATTAAAGGCATTTGCCACCATGTCTGGCTGAATTCCAAATTTTAGCCTTGACTTTTCTTCTCACAAACCCCAGGCTCACACAAAATGCTTTCTTCATTGTCTTCTTGAATGGTAACACAAGGGTATTTCACCTTCAACTATTTCAAATCAAACTCCTGATATCTCCCATCTTCTTGTTCCTCCCCCTGAATCCACAAACCTAGCTAAGAAGTCATCTTGGGACTCCATTCAAATTTCTCTCCCTTATTTCCACTGTTTACTACTTCAACTGCTAAGCATTTCCTTTAATCCCAGTGTTCTCTTCACCCCTAGAGAACTTTCCTAGGAATATAGTTCCACACTGCACCCCATCTGGAACAGTGTAACTGCCTCATCTCTTCTTGTAAGCCACTCAAACTCATTTGTTTTTTACTTTGCAGTAAATTTAGCACGTTCCTACCACTATTTAAAATGACTTTCCATGGGCTCTGCGTCACCTACAAAATGAACTCAAAGCTTTATTGCTTGAGTCTGGCTTGTACTACAGCCTCATTTTCTATAACTTCTTATACCTGGGATGTGTGCACACCTCCATCACTGCACTCATTACCTGTTACACATGTGTCCCACCAGATTACATCATCTTTGAGATGTGACTCACATCTGTCTCCTGAGCACCCTCAGGTTTTGTTTGATGAGTCCTATTTTCAGACCCACATAATTTTAAATTTGGTGATAAAAACAGTATATTTGTTACCTTCCAAAGAAGTGCTTAAAACAGTGAAATGTATAGTTGAAATTTCATGCAGATATTAAAACAGGTGGTACCTTAAGTTTCTTCATGACTCTGTGGAGTTCCATGGAGCACTTATGGTTTGTTGTAAGAAGTTTCTGAATCTGTTTGGTTTGTGAGGATGGAAAGAAGAGGTTCCCTTTTACTCTAACTAAAAGCTCTTTTTGGGTTTCAATTTCCTTCTTCAAATCAAGAGACAATCCATCCAAGCATTTATAATCATTATCCATTTCTGAATAGCTCTTCAGGAGCTCCTATAGGAAATCAGAATCATCACATTTATCATGAAGTAGTTCCAAAGTTAGAATTTTATCTAAAACTTATACTTTAAATTTGTTTTGGGAATAAATTAAGATCCTTGCACTCACATATTTGGGATTTCAGCCAGTATCCAAAGAAGAAAAATAAATAGAAAAAAGAAAAGAGAGAAAGGAGAAGAAAATTATGCTGACTTAGAACTCAGAGAAGGGTCTGCTAGCAACCACCCTGATTTTGGATTATATAAGTGACATATATCAGCCTGGGATAGAGTGAGACCCTACCTTGAAAAATAAGCGAACACAAACTGTGGAAATCAAAACAAATATTGGCAAGTATAACAAAATCAGAAGCTGCTATCATTTTGAGGCATTTTCTTTTTAAAAACATGAATGATTTGAACAAATAGTGGCAAAGTGTGAACAACTCAAGTGAATTCTCTTTAGTGTGCACCACGCTCAAGGCTGAGTGCTGGCTTAAGTTTATATAGCAGGAAGAGTTTGCAGGTAAAGCAAGTGTCCATTTGCCAGGTGGGCATAGTCAGTACACACATTTTGTGAGCTGCCAGTACTGTTTTCTAAGTCTGTATCATCACTGGCGTTCAGGCTCTAGTTGAACTGGGGAAGTCACTGAGTCATAACATGAAGTCTATGATTACCAGGAAGTTTTCTAGTAGGTCAAGTAAAATATATTAAATATATATGCACGCGTATAAAGTATGGAATAGATACAAACATAGCTTAAAAATTAAATCTGTAAAAGTATTTCTATATACAAGATTTTAACTTGGGCCTGGCCGAACTCAAATTCCAACTTTACTAATTTACTTCTTGTGTAACACTGAATAACTGCTAAACTTCCTTTCTATGTCTTCTTAGCTTGCTTTAAAAAAAAAAAAAAAAAAAAAAAAAAACCCATCTCCTAAGTACTAAGTACTTAGTACAGTACCCAGTGTAGGGAATATGTACAATAAACCTGAGCCCATATGCTCAGGTAACTAGATACCAGGCAGGTGACAAACTGATCAGAGCAAGGGGGGAAGGGTGAAACAGGAGAAAAAGGAGAGGGAAAAAGAATGCAGCTTCTCCTAATGTGTTCCTCAATCTAGGAAGCTTGAGAGAGGATTCCTGCCTTTGTGTCAGGAGGAACTACCTTATCATAGGGAGCAAATGATAAGGAATGGGGGGGGGGTAGGGGGAGAGCAAAAGAACACATCTGGCATGTAAACTGGTTGAGCACTCCTAATCTGATACCTGAAATAGAAGGTTTCTAAGCACTATGTAGAAGTATACCCATGTATACTATACCAGATAAGGTTTAGAAAAACTGTGGGTACAACCCATTCATTTTATGTAGGCTTCCTTTATTCCATGTGAGGCTTTGGGATGCCTGTGGGATAGGATAAACATGTACATGTAGTGTTTACAGAGGACACTTACTTGTATCCGAAGGCATTTTTCTCTCAGGATTTCTGTAAGGTGTTGCTCTCCATCACATAGTAACTCCCCTTTCTTCTCTATCGCCTTTTTGTGGTTCTGAAGGTCCTGACACAAAGAAAGAAAAGGCCATAGCCACATTGATATGTTTATATTTTACATTTGATAAAGAAGCACAAAACAACAGTCCTTCCCTTCCACAGTTTCTACCAGTTGTGTGACTTGGTCACTACATGGCCTAGAAGAATGTTTGTTCAGGAGGCTTGCCAAATGAATAAACTTGTCTACGAATTTAGTTATGACCCATATAAATGCAATTTCCCAAGCACCCAGTGTTTTAGTTATACTGAATGTTTTCTACATTAGTCGTTAAAAATGAAATGAAAAAATTTAGATTCATTTCACTCAAGTATTTGTCTGAACTTTCTTTTTTTTTAAAGAGGATCCAAACAGGAAAATGTTTCACTCTTCTTAAAATACCTGGAAGAAAATAGGGGGAACTCTCCATGATATAGGAGTGGGGAAAAATTTTCCTGAACATTACCCAAGTAGCCTACTGTAGTGGTTTGATTCATGTTTCCCCCATAAGCTTAATATGTTCTGGATGCTTGATCCCCAGCTGATGGCAGTTTTGCAACTGGAACCTTGTTGGAGCTGTGTTGTTGGGGGCGGGCTTATGGGGTTATAAGCCAGCTTTCCCTTGCCAGTGATTAGCACACCTTCCTGACACTGTTTGCAGTGCTGTGGTGGAGGTGATGTCCACCCTCTGCTCATGCTATTGTTTTCCGTGCCATGATGGAACTTCCCCTCTAGTCTGTAAGCCATAATAAACCCATTCCTCCCCAAGATGCTTTTGGTTGGGATATCTCAGCAATGAGAAAGCTGACTATAACACCAACAAAATTCAACAATCACTCAACCAATAGGATCTCACCAAAGCTAAAAAAAACTTTTGTGCAGACAAACATACCATACACAGAGCCTAAAGACCACTATCAGATTGGGAGAAAATCTTTGCTGGTTATTCCAGAGACAGAGGCAATATCGAGAATCTAAAAAGAACTCAAAAAATTAAAAAAAAAAATCAACCGGCATGGTGGCGCACGCCTTTAATCCCAGCACGCGGGAGGCAGAGGTAGGAGGATCACCATGAGTTCAAGGCCACCCTGAGACTACATAGTGAATTCCAGATCAGCCTGGGCTAGAGTGAGACCCTACCTCGAAAAACAAAAACAAAAACCAATATATATATATATATATATATATATATCAAACAACCCATTTCAAAAATGGGACAGTGAACTGAATAGGGAACTCACAAAGGAAGAAATACAAATGGCTAATATTCACTTGAGAAAATGTTCAACATTTTTAACCATCAGGGAAAAGCAAATTAAAGCAACTATGAGAGTCCACCTTACTCCAGCTAGGATGGCAATCATTAAAAAAAATCTAACAATAATAGATGTTGGCTTGGATGGAGGGAGGAGTTAAGAAACCTTCATTCATTGCTGGTAGAAATGCAAACTTGTACAACCACTATGGAAATCAATATGGAGACTCTGGAAAAAGATGAAAATAGAGCTATAAACTGACGGAGCTATTCCCCTCCTGGGCATCTATACTAAAGGTCCTCTCCAAATACAGAGACATTTACTCAACCATGTTCATAGTTGCTCAATTCACCATAGTTAAGAGTAGAATCAACCCAGAGGCCCATCACTGGACAAATGGATATCAAAGTTGTGGTACATCTACACAATGGAATTCTACTCAGCAGTTAGGAAAAATGACATATTGAAAATACAGGAAAATGGATGGTCTTGGAACAGATCATAATCAGTGAACTCACACAAACTCAAAAAGACAAGCACCACATATTCTCCCTCATTATGGTTCTAACCAGGAACAGTTTGAGTTCTAAGCAAATGTAACATGCAACTCAAAGGACAGATAATACGGAGTGAAGGGTTTGGGGGGAGGGAATGAGAAGTCGAGAGGAGAAATACACAAAACTAAATTAAAAAATAAATAGGTATCATAGAATCCTTACTCCGGGAATTAGGCTAAAAGATATAACACTCCAAAGGAATATGGGATATCATCTGATAAGATGGGCCCTGAAGAGGGTGGGATGAAGTCTAACCCTAATACATTTAAATCTGGCTTGTAACTCCCAGTACTAAAAATTGGTTACTATCCACATTGAGCTATTGATCAGAAAGACCTATGAGGTTCCCAAAACAAGATAGGTTTCTGTCAAAACACTTGATTACCCACCCTAGGTAAAAGAAGATTCCACAGGCTGTTGACACCAACATTGAGAGACATGGCTGAAACCTGAAAGGAACACATTCCATGAGCTGCTAGGGGAAATTGGCCAACAATGTGGGGAGAAAGCAGGGGATGCTGTTATACGACAGCGACCAGCATGACAAGATGTACATACCTGTGCAATGGTGGCACTCAACCTAGGTGGGTAATCATGGGCTCTCAAAGATCCACTCAGTGGCAAGGAACTCATAGCTGGAACTGGGATCCAAGCCAAACTCCTATTGAGACTGAAAACTCCCATGGAGCCCCATGGGACTCCAAGCGGGAGCTTCCACTAACCATGGACCTAAAGGGAGGCTACACTCATTATAATCTTGCCAAATTACAATGCTTATTCCATGAACCTATTAGCTGATCTCACTCTCCGTTGGAGAATCAGTTTTTATTTTTCAGAGGGCAGTGCGAACTGAGGACAACCTAATTCTATCAACAAGACCAGAAATGATAGCTGACTTCCTGGCAGGAGATGATTTCCCCTCCTCCCTACAACACATCAAATACGGCTAGGGCTCAGGTGAAACCAGAGAGGAAGTGTCCAGAGGAACAAGAGTGCTGCTCCCACAGAAAGCCAGACAACCTGCACCAGGAAAATGGAGACAGACAGTGAGGATACTCAAAATGTTCCAAAGCAGAATTCCAGAAGCTGCTAAGAGCTCAACACTACAGTAGACTTACATTCACAGACCAAGTCTCAGGAAACTTTGTGGAAGAGGAGTAAAAGGACTATAAAAGCCATGGTGATGGCAGTCGGGGGGGAATACCCGGAGGCACTGCTCTCCCTCCCCATGACTGAGTGCTGCTAACACAACTCCTAGCCCTCAACCCCATGGTGCATAATAGCAATCCCACTGAAGAGGGCCCTCAGTAGACTGGGGTCAGGGAGAAGGAAATGGTGGCACCAACACATAACTTGTTCCTTTAGAGAAAACTCTCTAAAAAAAAAAAATCTCTAGTTTGTTTTTCTTTCCTTCTAACTTTACCAATGTCTAGATCTCTATCATAGAGGTATAGAAATGGATATTTAATCCTTTTCAAGTTTAGCTCTTGATATATTTTTCCATTAAGAGGGTTATTTCTTGTTTCAGAAAATGAACTCTTTGTTGTATGTATGCCTATTTGCATTTGTATGTGGATTCCTATAGGTGTGTGTATGTGTGTACACATGTAGAAGCTTGAGGTTGGCACTGTGTATCTTCCTCAGTCACTCTTTTACTTTCTTTCTTTGAAACAGGGTCTCACTGAATCTAGAGCTCACCAATTCATCTAGACTAGTTGGCCAACCCTGCTTCTGTCTCCCCAGTGCTGGGATTATAGGCTCATGACACCATGCCTGGCTCTCACATGGGTGCTGGGGACCCAAACTCAGATCCTTATGTTTGCATGGCCAGAACTTTATCCACTGAGCCATCTCACCTCAACAATTCTTCTCTTAAAAATGAATAATTAAATAGCATTTTCATGGGGAGGGACAATTGCTTTCTTTAGTGGTGTGGCCACTGGTCAGTTGCCAACGCACCAGTAACACCCCACTCATGCTCATGCAAGCACTTCTAATTAAATTCAGTGTGTTGCAAACAATGACAGACTATAAAAAACATGAAAAGTAGGAGGGGGACTAATTGGGAAAAGGGTTCAGGAGGAGGGGAGTAATAGAGTAATGAAGGAATAAATATGATCAGAATACATGATATACATGTTTCAAATTATTAAAAAGATAAATATATTTAAATAAAAATATACTTCTATGCTTCCTTTTCATATGAAAATGTTTCCCACCAGCCTTCACTACTCTCAGAAGTTTCCAGAAAAATAAAAAGCAAAACAAAATTTAAATAATCATTTTTTTTTTCAAACAAAACTAATTCTTATAGTTACAAATAGGGGAAGAGTCTGACTTACTCTAGTTTTCATTATTCTCACGGATTCTCTGAACTGGTCAGTTTCCATTTTGAGAGAGACTTTTATCATCCTTATCTCACTGCATGCCTTAGTTACATTTCTTATTTCTTCAAGGTTTTCATACACTTGCTTAATCAAGTCAAAGTTATTCATAGCCACACTCTGCACAGATAAGTGTTGGGCCTCACACTGCTTCACTTGTTCTAGTTCATTCACTTTGGTAGAGCTTTTACTGACATCTTCTTTAAGCTGAAGCTCTTTTATCAGGAGTTCTTGGATCTTGAGATAATTATAAATTAGAATGTAAATATATTTTCTTCAAAGGAGTAAAATAGTGTCTCTTATCTATATACATACACAACATTGAGCTTCTTATCTGAAATGCCTGGTATCACAAGTACTTCAGATTTAAGAGTGTTTGTGCTGACCTCACTGGCTGAACACCCTTGATCTGAAATGCTCTTAAGTCTAAGGTTTTGAGCTTCACATAGGTGCTCAGAAACCTTCAGGTATCAGATTAGGAGTGCTCAACTGGTTTTTACTTGAAACATATCAATATCCTTCCTCATTCCACAAATGATTGTGGACAGTTACTGCCTTAAGAACAAAACAATATATACCTTTTTTTGTAATTCATCTTTTGATTTATCTAAACCCTTTTAAATAACCGAAATGTGAGTGTCTTTTCTGCAAGTTTTCCCCTGAGTTCATCAATACTTTCTTCTTTTAAATGTAAATTAGCAATTCTTAGCTCCTATTGTGTTTCTAGATCCTTGATTAGAAAAAGGTGATGATATAAAGGAACATTATTTTTCTTAACGATTAATTACTTTAAGCATAATTGAAAAATTTATGCTCAGCCAGGAACAAGTCCTATCTTATGCCCAGATTAGAACAGGGCTAAAGGATATTAAGTTCAAATTCCTGTTCCTATGCTCCAGTCTTGCTGTTAGACTCTACCATCCGTTTCCTTTCCTACACCCCACGTTTTGAAGTACAACTTGAAAAGTGCCCCATTCCTAGGCTCAGAATTCCATTATATACATGAACCCCATTTAGCCAATGCCTTGTGTATAGATACTTGGGTTCCTTCTAGATTTTCATCACCACAAGCCACATCTCACTGAAGAATGTTGCATGTTTGTTCACTGAATGAACAACCTAATGGTAGGATAAATTCCTAGAATTGGAACTGCCATATAAATGCATGTACTGATAATTTTTAAAGGATACTGCTAAGCTGCCTGCTAAAAGGAGGGAGAGAGAGAAAGAATGGATGCTCCAAGGACTCTGGCCACTTATGCATCTGGATTTATGTGGGTACTGGGGAATAGAATTCGGGTTGTTAGGTTTTGCAGGAATGAGCCTTAACCACTAATCAATCTCTCCAGCCCCATATTTTGTATTTATAAGGAAGATGGTTTCCCATTAAGAATAGTGTTTATTGGTTAGGAAGAAAGCACACCACTTACTTTAGATGTGACTTCCTGTAAATTCTCCTTGAGTTGGTCTCTCTCCAATTTGAGCATTTCCTCTACTTTCCTTAGGTTATCTCTTTCTGTTACTAGAGATTTTATTTCTTCAAGGTTTTCATGAAGTTTCTGAGCCAAATTTAAATTCTCCATTTCTAGCTCACTCAGAATTACACCTTGTTCCTTGAGTCGTTTGTGTGTCTCACTGACTTCTTCTTTTAACTTAAGAAGCTGATGTTCATTTGCCTTCAGTTCTTGAATCTGAAAATATCATGAAATTATGTTAGGATATAGACATTTAAAGGAAAGGATAGTTTCCAAATATATTAAGACAATAGTCTTTCCATGTTATTTCCATTAATATTCTACATAAATTCACATTTTTTGGAGGTATAATATAAAGCATACCAATCTTAAGTGTGTCACTCAGTTACTCTTGATGTATGCGTACATCTGTAACTAAGGGACATCTCCAGCACTCCATCAAGTGCCTGTGCTCCCCTTCCCAGAAGCTGCTTTTTTGCACTCACTGGTCAATTGTACCTGCAGGGCCTCGCAACTGAATAAAGTACCAAGAATAAGTAACTACTAAATGTCCAGCCACAAACAGGGAGGGCATCTATATTACTCATTCCAAGGCTTAAAGAATATTGCAGAAGAGGGGCAGAAAAGATGTACAAGCTAGAAGAAAAGGGAGTTGTGTGGAATGGTGACTTCCAAGCATACTGTGGCATTACACTCTTGTTTCACAACAGCTGTGATTACTTTCTCACACTTGATCTTTGCTTAAAGGTGTGATTAGCTTCTCAAATTGGGTTTTTCTTCTTTTTGTTTGTTTTTTCGTGGTAGGGTCTAACTCTAGCCCAGGCTGACCTGGAATTCACTATGTAGTCTCAGGGTGGTCTTGAACTCATGGTGATCCTCCTACCTCTGCCTCCCGAGTGCTGGGATTAAAGGTGTGGGCCACCACGCCTGGCTTCTTAAATTGGGTTTTTCAACATCTTGTTGGGGAGCTCGTGATGCTGCACCCCTCCCAGAGGATTTATACATAATTAGTGGTTAATGGGAGAGAGGGAGACATTTTCTGTCACTGTTAAGGTGCACAATACTCTTGTAAACAAACTCACATCTACTATTGTAAGCAAGCTTAATGAACCTCATTGAGCTACCAAAAAAGTAGAAAGCAGGAAAGCAAGCAAGTTGGGAAGAGGAAGGGGATCAAGTAGGAGAGGGGACAAAGGAGGAGATAAGGGTTGAATATGATTGAAATCCATGTGTGAAAATGCGGGCTAGGGAGATGGCTCATCTTAAGTATGAGAACCAAGACTGCTAGAGTTCACATCTCCAGATCTCATGTAAAACAGCTGGGCTGCCCACAGTAACTCCAGGATTATAGGGAAATAGAGACTTTAGAATCTTTAGAGCCCTGGGAGCCCTAGAATCAAAGACCAGGTGGAAGAATGATGGAGCAGGACACCCGATGTTCCAGTTCCACTCTGGCCATCACAAGTGAGCATATGGGTTGCTGTAAGGGTACAAAAACACACCTACACCACACTACACATATACCACATTATACAAACACACACATGGGCAAAAAAGTTAACATGTCATAATGAAACCCATTATTATGCATAATTAATATATGATAATCAAAGCATTAAAATAGGAAACAAAGACAATATCTATCTATCTATCTATCTATCTATCTATCTATCTATCTATCTATCTATCTATCATCTCTATATAAAATTTAACAACTTGCTTCTCAGGGGTTAAATTTTTGAGCTTCCAATACGATTTTCAATTTGGCTTCTTTATGATTTTGACATATTGCTACATTTACTCAGTTTCTTTTTATTTATTCATTTTCAAGCAGAGAGAGAACCAGGGCCACCACCTTGTAGGTCTGGCTTATATGAGTAATGGGGAATCAAACCTGGGGCCTTGGGCACTGGAGGTGAGTGCCTTAACCGCTGAGACACTTCTCCAGCCCTCTACTCAGTTTCTTTTTAAGCTACACTGAGTTTCCCATTCATATTATAAACCACTATAATATACAACCTTGTAGTGTATGTCACTTGTGTTTATTTTTATGTATGTTTATATGCATATATGCACATACATAGACATCTATTTTGACAACTGAGTCAATATATATGTGTAGGATAAAATTCATAAAGAAACGCTGGTTATAGAATTTAAAAAGTTCAAGGATACAGAGTTATCTTCCTGAAAGACTGAATTATCTCCCGCTTGCCAACAATATCACTTGTTGAGAAGAAGGATACATTATTGCCTTCAGAAAACACTGGCCTGGCAGCAAGTGAAGCATGCACAACTTACATTGACTTCTGTTTTCCTAAGGCTTTCCCTCAGCTGGTCTCGCTCTGTTCTGAGGGCTTCCTCCACACTTTTTAGGCCATCATTTTCCTCAGTAATGAATCTTATTTCTTCAAGGTTTTCATGAAGTTTCTGAGTCAACCTTAACTTCTCAGTTTCTGTACATTCCAGAACTGAATTCTGGGTTTCGAGTTGCTTCTTTAATTGCTCCATTTGATACATAAAATCCATGAGATCATTTTTTGCTTCAAGAAGTTGATCTTCTTTTTCTTGAAGTTCTTGGATCTTAAGATAATTATACAATATTAGGACACTGAATAAATGCACCAAGAAGTCAAATAGATTTACCATGGAAAGCTTCACCTGTCTTCAGTTTTAGGTTAATTCACATCCCATTTCACTACAGAGAAGAGCTGGTTCCGTCTCCTCATTGCTTAGATAAGTTTAAAAGGCATACCTGTGCTTTTATAGCAGCATTTGCATGTTGTAGGTCCCTTTGCACATCTGCTATTTCATCTGTCTTCTCAGAGACAACCCCCCTGAGCTTGTCGATAGTTTCTTGGTGCTCTTTCAGATGCATGTGAGCAATTCTTAGTTCCTCTTCTTTTTCCAGGTCCTTTATATTAGAGAAAGGAAGAATAACCTGAGGAGTACAATTCCAAGAGTATAGGAAAGGGTGTGGTAGGAATCACATCTCCTTGCCCTCTCTGAGGCCTTCTAGTTCTCACCCTCCAATTTACTTTTGGACATGAACATGTGTTCTAGACGTACCAATGTCCACTTAATGGTTTCCCTAACAGGACACGTAGTGAAGCAGCAGTATAGCCCCACTTCACTTGTTATCTAGGGTGCAACATTCCATTATCTGAACATGCTGTACTTGCTGACCAGAGTCCTATCCATTTTATCATGTGAATATCCTTCTACAAATACCTATGCATAATTATGTGGTGTGTGTAGTACAACTAGCCACAACTACACTCCCTGGAGCTGATTTAATACTTCCAGCCACCCTGTGGCACTGATCTTTTAGGGAAAGCCGGCCAAACTCACTTTGGTGATAGTTAGCTGAAGGTTTTCCTTGAGCTGGTCCCTCTCTGCTATGAGAGTCTCCTCTATACTCCTCAGGTCATCCCTTTCTTTTCTTACACATCTCATCGCTTCAAGGTTTTCATTGAGTTCTTGAGTCAACCTCACATTCTGCATTTCCATATTTTCCAGAGCTGACCTCTCAGCCTCAAGGTGCTTTTTCACATGTTCTGTTAGATGTGTATTTTCTGGCATGTCATCAACAGCTTTCTTCAGATGGCTTTCCTCTTTCTCCTGAAGCTCTTGCAGCTGAGAAAATAAGTTGAGACACAGACAGATATATATATTTTTTTAAAGAAAAAGAATGGTGGGTGCTGGAGAGATGGCTCAGCAGTTAAAGGTGTTTCTTCATAAAACCTGATGACCAGAGTTCAATTCCCCAGTATACACATAAAGCCAGATGCACAAAGAGGCACATGTGTCTGGTGTTTGTTTGCAGTGGCTGGAGGCCCTTGCATGTCCACACTTTCTCCTTTTTTAAAGGATGGTGTATTTTTAAATTAAGGCAAAAACTTATACATCTCAGTCTAATGCATGAAGACAATAACGAGATGTTACTTTCTATTTTAACAGAAAAAGATCTGTGCTTCCCTATAATTCTGCATTTGACTTTCCCAAATCCCTCAGAGTATTTGCTGCTTGATCTCTTTCTTGAAGTATTCCTTGTACTAACAATTTCTGGGAAATCATTAGGGTGGCTGCAAACAGGCTCCTTTTTTGTTTCCTTTAGAGAAAAACTAATAAAACTCAATAGTGAACATCACAGTCACTGAACACTGTTTTTGTTTCTAAAAACCATTATAAGCAGGACTTACTTCAGCTACAGTTTCTTTCCTTTGGTCTTTCTGTTGGTCTCTCTCCATTTGAAGGGCCTCCAGCACCCTTTTCAGATCATCCTTTTCCTTAGTTATAATTTTTATTTCTTCTTGGTTCTCTTCAAGTCTTTTATTCAACTCCAGCCTGTCACTTTCTACGATTTGCAGTGTTGACTCTTTGGCTGTGAGAAGCTCCTTAACTTGTTTGAGTTCATTCAGTTTTTCATGAACTTCTTGAGTTTCTATCCTATTAAGTTGTTCCTGTTTCTCACAAAGCTCCTGGATCTTAAAAATAACAATAAAATAAGTTTATGGCCCAAAATATACACGCATGTGTACAGATACATTTAAGGAAAAATGAAAAACAAGTTTCAAAATACTTTGTTTATTAAACAGTAGTATTTTAGATAGCTGTCTCCTTCAAGTGCCTCCCACTGTTCCTCACCCTTAGTTTACCTTTCTGTGTAACTCATCATTGGCTGATTTTAGTTGCTCCTGAAACATGGATATTTCATATTCCTTCTCTAACAGTTTGGCTCTCAATTTATCAATAGTTTCCTCTTGTTCTTTCAAACAAGCAACTTTAAGTTCTTCCTCAGTTTCCAAATGCTGTAATATTAGAGACAATTCCAGAAAATTTACAGAAACGTTATAACCATTACAATATAACCAACCTCTTTTTGATAAGCTTTAGTTGTAAATGTATTTGCTTCTAAGGTATTTTAAGAAATTCTCAGTGCAAAGATAAAACCTACTTTAGCTGTGACTTCTCTCATGTGCTCTGTGGAGTGGTCCTGCTCGGACTGAAAAACCTGCTGCAGTTGTAGGGCATCTTTCTTAGCTAAGGATGCCGCTTCACCATGGCCTTCTTCAAGGCTCCCGGGCAGCTTTTCTACGTCTATTCTTGGTGGTGCCGAGTATCTCACTTTGAGCTGCCACTTCAGTTGTCTCTTTTTACTGCTTATTTTAGTAGTCTCACCATCCTTTTCTCCCATAGTCACACACCATTCTCTGTCTTGAGCTTCTAGGATCTTAAGAGAATCATAAAATACAGTTGTTACTCAGAAATATTTTATTTTAGGGGAAAAGAAATCAGGAAATTTTGTGAAACATCTGAAGCCATATTCAGTGGCTTGCTTACAGAATGATCTTTCTACTCTCCCATTCTTCCATTATTCAGGCAGCCAATGTCTTTTTTAAAGGACTCACTGTATTGCCAAGTATCCTATTGGAGACTGGAGATTTTAAAAAATGAAATTTCATCAGATTTCTGTCATGCATGTTAGAGGTGCTAGGGTTTCCTAGGGCATCAATATCAAGTCTACTTGTGGGTAAAGAGAAAGGGTTTCCTGGGCTATAGACAACTGACAGCTAGGATGAAAGAACAAGTTCCACATTCAGTGTGTATGAATAGTGTAGGAAATGAGATGAGACCAGAGCACCTGAAATCCCAAGAAGAGACATGTAGAATAACGCTATGGGAGGTGAGAGGCACAGGGCTGTAGCAAGGCCCAAGAGCAGTAGGGTTCCTAAGCCACAAGGTAGATTCTGGTCTTTATTTCAAGAGTAATAGCAATATCGGAAACCAATCAGTAAAGAAAAGTTTGCTTGGGCTCAGAATGAGAAATGTGTCAGCATTCCAGGAGATGGGATTACAGTTCTACACCACCATGCCTGGGTGTGGAGGGACAGACATTTACTATTGGTTTTATTCTTTCCTCTAATTCACCACTACACTTCTTCCAAATCAATTTTGAGTAAGAAACAGTTGCTTCTCTAAACCAGTTTCTTTCAGGTTCAAGAGTTTCTTAGTACTCATGCACAATTTGTAATAATTCTGGTTCCAATTACTTCATGATTAAGAAACATAAGAAAATTGGCTGGTAGTATGATTTTTAACTATAACAGATCAACCTTTTTATGAAGACAATTCTGATGAACTACTAATTAAATGGATGAAAAAGGAGCTCACTTCTACTGAGCATGGTGGTATGTGCCAGTAACCCCAGCACTGGGGAGGTGGAGACAGGACGATCAAGGAGCTCCAGACCAGCCTTGGCTACATGAGACCAAGTCTCAACACACACACACACACACACACACACACACACACACACACACACACATCTATCAATCAAACAATCAATCAAACAAACAAAAAAACCCCAACATGGGCTGGAGAGATGGCTCATTGGTTAAGGTACTTGCCTCCAGAGTCTAGGGCCCCGTGTTCAATTCCCTAGTACCCACATATGACAGACCCACAATGTGGTGGCCCTGGTGCTCTCTCTCTCTGTATTTCTCTGCTTGAAAAATAAATTTTAAAAAACTTAAAAAAAAAAAACCAAAACGAATAACAAAACAAAAATTCCTAACTCTCACTTTAGCAAAAGTTTCTCTGTCTTTCAGCTTATGTTCAAATTCAAGTGCTTTTAACATTATCAAGTCATCTCTTTGCTTAGTTAGATGTTTTATCTCTGCCTGTCTTCTTTGAAGTTTTTCCATTAGCCCGAGCCTTTCCATGACTAACTTTTCTAGTGATGCCGAATCCAGTTTTAGGTTGTTCTTCCAATCGCTCTAGTTTATTCAGTTTCCAAAACTCACTGACTTCTCTCACATTAGGAAGTAGCTCTTGTTCTTTATGAAGCACTGTGATCTTGTAATATTAAAAGTGTAAAAGTTACTCTCTAGACACCAGGATCTTTTGGTATTAATAAAGTACCAAAGCTACTATCTAGAGATTATTATCCTTTTTTAATAAAGAAAAGATCAGGACAATTTTTATAGCAATAAAAGTGACCATAACGGTCTACTTTCGATCATAAACCTCTGTATACTCAGTTTCTCTCAACTCCCACTGATTTCTCTTAGTGATATTCTGCCATTACTTACTTCATTCCAGCTTAGATACAAAGTGAACCAATCCTTATACTTTATCATCGAACTATTAATTCAGTTAGCTTTTGAGAGTAGTTTCCAAACCACTTCCCAATATTTCTGGGGACACACTGATTACCCTTTTTCCTGATCTTAGTAGAACCACACCATTTTGTATTTTTGTATTTCAGCACAGGAATTGAGGGATTTTACAATATGTGTGCACTGGAGAAAAGACACTTTTATTCATAGCATAGTTTCAATGCTTGGCATACAATAAGATCTTAACATGGGCTGGCCCAATTATTCTAATTCTCATCTGTCATTTTCTCCACAGCATTTAGGATTATTTCACATTATCTTGTTCATTTGATTGCTTATGTATCAGCTCCCCATACCACTAAAAATGAATCAAGGTTTTGAGAGATTTTTACCACCTTATTTTCATTTTCCTCCCTTCTTTCCTCTTTTCCCCTTCCCTTATTCCTTCTCTCTCTCTCTCTTTTTTAATGGAAGGAAAGGGTTTATTGAAGTTACAGATCCAGGGGAAGTTCCATAATGTCGAAAGAGGCTGGCCCCCTTTTTACAATTCAAGCTGACAGAGAAAGACCATCACAAGCAACACACACACACACACACACACACACACACACACACCAGCAAACAGGAAGGAGAGAGATTTCTTTCCCTTTTATATAGTCTTAGGCAGGATCTTGCAACCCTTTCCCAGACTTGTTAGATCCCTGAGTCTCTGGAATTTCATTCCTGCACTGTTCTTCCAGGAAGGGATGTTCAGTTCTTATGTAACTTCTTCTTTTTTTTTGAAAGAGTGTCTCATATAATACAGGCTGGCCCTGAACTACTGATCCTCCTGCCTCTACCTCCTATGTGCTGGGATCATAGGCATGTGCCACAGACATGTGGCTTTTCTCATTATATTTCTATAACCCAGACTATCAATACATTCTTGCCAACAGATGAATGACTTATACTCAGTCACTACTTAACTGCTTATCTTTCCTCCAAAGGAGAAAGGATGAAATGATAGAAGGAAAAAAGACAAACCTTTTCTTGTAATGTGGTGTTGGATCTGTCTATGTCCTTCTGAGTGCTTTCTACTTGAGCTTCTTTCTCAGAATAGAGATCAAAGCTTCTTAGTTCACCAAAAGTTTCTTGGTATCTTTTTAGGTACATATGAGCAATATTTAGTTCTTTTGTTTGTAGACCCTTCATCAGTAATTTAAAGAAATTTAAAGATTATTATAACTACATTATTCTGTTACTTCTGAGTTCAGTTTTAGAAGAAATATTTAACAGATGGAAAAAAAGGGTACAACTTATTGAAGCTTTAATTTCACTTGCAAATTTTTTATGCTGCTCTCTTTCTACTTCAAATGACTCCTGCAATTTCTTTAGTCACAGATTTCACTTCTTTACAGTGTTTCTCAAGTTTCTGAGTCAACTCAAGCTTATCTAATTCCACACACTACAACACTAACTCTTGGTTCTTTAAAATCTCTATCTCATTTATCTGTTTCTGTGTATAACTCATTTTTTCTCAAATATTAAGAAGTTGTTGCTGTTTTTCTTGGAATTTCTGGCTCTTAAGAGGTACAATTTTTATAATTACCATTTTGCTGATACTTTTCTAGTTTTTAAAATGTAAAATCATGGGCTGGAGAGATGGCTCAGCGGTTAAGGCACTTGCCTCCAGTGCCTAAGGCCCCGGGTTCAATTCCCCAGTACCCACATAAGCCAGACCCACAAGGTGGTGGCCCTGGTGCATTCTCTCTCTCTCTATCTCTCTGCTTGAAAATAAATAAAATATTAAAAAAAATATATAAAGTCATGAGCAGAGTACTGCTCGATATCCAAACAGAAATAGACAAGCAGCATTAAAAGTACTCCAGCCCTCTATGAACAATGCCTATGGTGGGCTATCTAGATAGAATGAATGTCAGAATGGGAACTTGTTAGGACTGTTGAAGATGTGACTAGCTGAGGTGTGAGAAGAGACCCTGCTGGATTGCAATGGGCCCTCAAACTAGTGAGAAGTTTATTTATGTACTTTTTTTGGTTTGTTTTTGAAGCAGAGTCTCATTTTAGCTCAGGCTATCTTTGAATTCATGATTATCTTACTTGACAATACATAGCAAACATGTTGGTTGATCACAGTAGTAAGGTAAAAATGAAAAAATTAAAAAGCCACGAGACACAATGAATGTACAAGTAAACCACATGTACCAGATAACTGTAATTCTCTTATCACCTTTTTGTTTGAGAAAGGGTCTTATTTGTAGCCCAGGCTAGCCTGGAACAATATACCCAGGCTGGCCTCAAATTTACAGTAATCTTATTGTCTCAGTTTCCTGAGTGCTGAAGTTACAAGCAAGAGCCACCACGTCTAGCTTCCTATCACCCTAAGAGCTTTTAAAAATGGTTTGTTTTGGGGCTTTTCCACTTCCAGAAACCCCCTGTTGTGGTACAGCTGTTTTACCTTCATTCCTTTTCTTAATTCTATCTAGGGGGGCTTCCCATTTTCTGGGCATCCTTCTTCTCTTCTAGGACAAGATCTCTACCATTTCTCATCTTAAATTCTAAGCTGTAACTTCTCCTTTTCCTAAGCTATAAGCCTTCCCTATGATAAAATAAAATTTCTCCAAACTAAAAAGAAAAAAAATTGTCCTGGGCTGGAGAGATGGCTCAGCAGTTAGGGTGCTTGCCTATAAAGTGGAAGGACCTGAGTTCAATTCCCCAATACCCTCATAAAGCCAGATGCACAAGATGATACATGCATCTGGAGTTCATTTGCAGTGACTGGTGTGCCCATTCTCTCTTAAGTAAGTAAAATAAATAAAATAAAAAAAATTGTCCTCACTTTGTTTTCTAAATATAATTTATTAATTTGAGAGAGGATAGAAAAAGATGCATGTGCCACATTGTATATCTGGCCTTCCATGGATATAGGAGATTCACTCAGGCCAGCAGGCTTTGCAAGCAAGCACCTTTAACTGCTGAGCCATCTATCCAGCCCTCTTTCCACTTTTAATGGGAGCCATAAGGGGTGGTACAAACAATGCATTGGCTTTCATATGCGGTTAATTTTATTTTGTGGAGGAGTATGAAAAGGCACAAGGTTTTAGTAAGTCCAAAGTGGCACCAGAGTTAAAGCACGTTAAAAAAAAATACTATTCAGAACAACAGAACCCACAATATGTCACCCAAGTGATGCAAGTGGCACTGCTCTCCTCTTGCTCAGGGATTTTTGTGGTGCACTTTAGGAACACTAAGGCAGAACAGCAGTCTCTGGTCTCATACATGTACAGTGACACACTTAACTTCTGTGAAAGGAATGATTCAGGAAAATGCAGCATCTGAGATGCTGACAGTGAGGATCTTAAACTTTAAAGAATCACCACTACATCTCCTTATGGGAAGGGCCTTTGCTTTGTTGACCAGTTTATCTCAAGTGCTTAGGACAATACACATTTGATGGATGGACTATATGATTAGCATAGAAGACATAAAGCTACCTTGCATCTGGTAATGCTAGAATTATATAATCCTTTCAAAGAATGTTAAGAAGTCAATAAAAATAGAAACGTCAACATATTAGCATTGATGCTTGTTCATTTTGGAGACATGTCCTGGATTTAGGACTGGTGGTATCAAACTGTGTGAGCAGCCAGGAAGGCCACTGGAAAACTCACCTGTTCCTTTAGCTGCTCTTCAGCTGCTGCAAGTCTTTCACAGGTCCTAGACAGCTCTTCACCTTTCTGTAAGGCCTGGCCAATAAGTATACAAAAAATGGTAAGCACTTTGTGTCACTAAGGAAAGGCAACTTAAAACCAGGTACATACTTATTACAATGGAAAATTAAAAGCACCAATAAATACGAAGTGTTGGTGAGGGAGTGTGTGGAGCTACTGGGACTGTAAAATGATAAAACTAATTTGGAAATAGGTCTCACAAATTCTATAAGGTGAACACACAACACCCTATAGTTCAGAAGCTCTACTTAGGCAAGGCAATTGTCTAATGTCTTATAACTGAATAACATTTCCATGAGATATACTTATTGCCTACAGGATCTAGACAATGCACACAAGGTCCAAGTCTCACCATTGCTGCATGGTCTTCTAGCTCTGTCTTTAACTGCTCCTTTTCTGCTGTGATCCTTTCCAGCATGTGCTCGAGTTCCTTTTTCTCCTGCATTAAAGAATGTATCTTCCTCTGGTGCTCAGCCACATCACTGTCCTTAACATTCAGATTCTGTTCTTCTGTACCTGTCATCTATAAAAATACATTAAAGAAGAATTTCCTATGTAAACAGCTAATTTTACTTGCTCAAGGTCACTCGGAGAAGATAACTGGGTTTTGGATTCAAGTGGTCTGCACCAGCCCTGGTGTTCTTAGAACCGCTTACTAGTAAGAATGACGTTAGTAGCAGTAAATATTAAAATTATCTTCATGCATAATACATTAAACTTTATACATGTTCATTTATTCAAATTGATTAATCAAAAGATATATATACTTTCTAAATTTTACATAGTTAATATTTTGTTTTTGCTACTAAACAGGGAACTTAAAATTTCCAACTTTATCCTAAAGAGGGAAACAATGAAAGGGCTTCAGTAATCTCCAGAGAAGTTAAAGGATCCTGGAAAGGAGCAGAAACAGAGATGCCCAAAGCAGAGAAGGGAGGTGAGCATACTCAGAAGCTGCTTGCAAGCTGAAGGACGGAGGAAACTCTAGCCATGGGATAAGTGCACAACCCACACAAGATTCAAACCCATTAGAGGGTTGATAGCTAAGCTTGTCAACAGAACCAGATTTAGAATCACCACGACAATGCATCTTAGGTGTTTCTAGAAAGGTTTAACTGTGGACAGAAGATACACTCTGAGGTGGAACCATTCCATGGCTTGTTCTGGGACTGAATAAAAGAAGAAAGGGAGTGAAGCACCAGCATGCATCACTCTGACTTCTGTCAGGATGCAACCACAGTAGCCCCATGCTTCTGCTGCCATGCCTTCCCTGCCAGGAGCCAAAAGAACCCTTTCTTTCCTTGGGCTGCTTTTGTCAGTTACTTTTCACAGCAACGAGGCAGCAGCTAATACACGAGTTGCGGTGAGACAGTGATGTTTTTGGTGGCCAGTAGCAGAGAAAAGTCCCATCTTGTTAGTGACATAGAGGGCAGTGGTCACTGTTGTCTGAGTTCTACTGTTAAAAATGGAACTACGCTGTGGGTCTAAGAACAGGCAACACCTACAAATTGGGGGTATCAATTTGGCCAGCTACAATTCCTGAATGAGGCAGGTATTAAATGGTTAGGCTCATAAAATTGTTAGTTATTATCACTTTAAATAACAGAAAGAGTTATACATATGAAGTGTTTGCTGCTGCAGTGAAAGTTTCTGTGAGAGAGCATGGAAGAGTGAAACCCATCCTTTACCTCTTGCTGAGGTTCATCCTTAGCATCCACTGTCTGCAGGTTCTTGGAAGCATCATCAGAAATTTTCCTTTTCAATGTGTCAATTGTTTCTTGGTGTTGCTTCAAAGACTGGAGAGCATTGCGTAATTGTTCTTGAGTGTCTATGTTCTGTCAGAGAAAGAGAAAACAATTTCCACTACAATGTGATGCATAATTATTTTATAGCTGCCACTTCATCAGAAATATGATGCCTATAAAAAGTGTTTAGATGGGCTGGAGAGATGGCTCTGCGGTTAAGGCATTTGCCTCTAGTGCCTAAGGCCCCGGGTTCAATTCCCCAGGACCCACATAAGCCAGACCCACAAGGTGGTGGCCCTGGTGTGCTGTCTCTCTTTCTCTGTCTCTCTCTCTGTATCTCTACTTAAAAATGAATAAATAAAATATTTAAAAAAAAAAGTGTTTAGAGCTGGGTGTGATCCCAGCATGAGGGAGGAAGAGGTAGGAGTATTGCCAAGAGTCTGAGGCCAGCCTCAGACTACATAGTAAATCCAGGTCAGCCTGGCTAGAGCGAGGCCTTTCCTTGAAAATCCAAAGTGTTTAGAGGGGCTGGAGAGATGGCTCAGCAATTAAAGCATTTTCCTGCAGAGCATAACAACCCAGGTTAGATACCCCAGTACCCACATAAAGCCAGATGCACAAAGTGGCTTATACATCTGGAGTTCCTCTGCAACAGCTGGAGGCGGTGGCATGCCAGTTGTATCTCCCTCTGGTTGCAAATAACTAAGAATATTTAAAACAAACAAACAAACCGTTTAGAGAGGCTCTAAGTTTTCAAAGTTTAATCAGCTTAAACCTTACCGTGTTTATAGTGTCCTGAATGTCATTTTTGAGTTGGTCTCTTTCAATTTGCAGACTCTCTTGAAGTTGCTCGAGGTCATCTTTTTCTTGAGTCAAAGCTCTTACTTCTTCTAAGGCTTGCTGAAGCTTCTCCGTTACCAGGCTTTTCTCCTTTTCTAGAGACTGCAGCCTAGAATCCCTGCTTTCTAACTGTTCCTTCAGTTGTTTCACCTCATCTAACCTGTCCTGCCTCTCAGCTGTTCTCTGCTGCAGCTCCTGAGTCTTTCGAGAAAGCTTTAAAATAAGAAAAAATAATGTGATGCAATAAAAACAGACCATGAGTGTGTGTACATGTACACACACAAACACATAACCAAGAAAACAAAGGTCATTATTTTTCTACATAACATTTCATACCAACCTCAGCTTTCAAGGAATCCAAACTTGAACCAAGGTTTTCTACGTCATTACAGAGATCTCCCATCTCTTGTTTCATTCTCTCATTCTCTTCCAGGACAGTTTTGTATTTTTGCTCAAATTCCATATGAAGGGTTTTGAAATCTTGAAATTCTTCATTAATGTTTTTATAGTTCAGCTGGGAAGTTGCAAGTTCACCTTTAGTTTTCCCCATTTCTTCAAGTAAACTTTGAATTCTACTGTCTTTATCAACTACTTCAGAAAGTAATTTTTCTTTTTCTGATGTTATTACAGTGAGCTCTTCAGATTTCTTATGTATCTATGGAAAAGAAGTAGGATTTAAAAATGTTCACAACATATTACAGATATCCTGAAGCAAGTTTCAGGGAGAAAAAGTTATGGTGGTTTGATTCAGGAATGCTTAATCTCTAGCTGATGGCAATTTTGGAATTGGAACCTTGTATGCTGTTGGGGGCAGGCTTATGGTGTTATAGCCAGCTTCCCCTGGCCAGTTTTTGGCATCTACTGTGGCAGAGGTGGTATCCAGCCTCTGCTCATGCCATCACTTTCCCTGCCATGATGGAGCTTCCCCTTGAGTCTGTAAGCCAAAATAAACCCACTCCACCACAAGCTACTCTTGGTTGATTTTTTTTCTGCCAGGAATGAGAAGTTGACTGCAACCAAAGTTGTTTAAATTAAGGAAAAGGCAATAATTACTATTTCTGCAGTGTTGGGGACGGACACAAACACCTGTGCACACTAGCAAGTCTCTCCCAGCTCCATTCCCAGCTTGGGCCACTACATCTTCAATGCTGTCTTTATTTCCTTAGCAATCATTTTAGAGTGTTTTCTATTACTACCACATGGCAGACATTTTATAATTTTCCTCAAAATTTGACTTTTTAAAAAATTTATAACTACTGAATGCAGCTGTTCAAGAGTCAAAAGGGGGACAAAAACCTCCCATCTAAGTACTAACCAAGTCCAACCCAGCTTAGATCACAAGACTGGGTGTGTTCAAGGTGTTATGGCTGTAGACCCAAAAAAATTAATCTACAGTTTGTATAAAATTGTTCTTT
Organism: Zapus hudsonius; assembly: GCA_004024765.1. Taxonomy (NCBI): domain Eukaryota; kingdom Metazoa; phylum Chordata; class Mammalia; order Rodentia; family Dipodidae; genus Zapus; species Zapus hudsonius. The sequence goes on from PVHP010000207.1 coordinate 61,624, forward strand.
TAAAAGCATTATGTAAAAAATTCAATAATCCATAATGGGTTTATGAAAATTAATCCCTAGGAAAGATTCAGGTGGAGGAGGATGAGAGAAAAAAATATCAAAGAGACAAAGAAAAGGTTCAATACAGCTGAGGTTACAGTAACCAGCTTAGAAGGCACATTGATATGGATCAACTATTAGCTGTATTTTATTTGGGGGGAGTGACTAAAAATAGCACCTACTTTTGTGCATCTCAAATGTTAAGTAAAAGAACTTAGTTTAATTTTTTTTTTTTTTGAGAGAAAGAGAAAGGGAAAAGGAGAGAGAAAGAGAAAGTACAGACATGCCAAAGGCCTCTTTTTGTGCATAGGGTATCCCATGGGCACTGGGGAATCAAACCCATCCCAGCAGTCTTTGCAGGTGCTTTTATTGTTGAGCTTAGTTTTTAAGTTTTTAGGATAGCTGAATGGAAAGCTCCTGAGACTAGTAGGATCACTGCCATGTAGTAGACACTCACACTCTCTCAATTTTTAGAGGAAAGGAGACAAGCCAGGCTCATTCACTAGACTGAAAGAATTATAGTAGCTCCAAAGACTATTGGTGCTATTCCTCTAACTTGCTCTTTCATTTTTGATGTTCTGAAACAGTCTCCCAGTGTAGTGTAGGTTGGCCTGGAGAATTCCCAGCAAACTTCCTGCTTCAGCCTCCTGGGAAGCAATGCATGAAATATCATGTCCAGCTACACTGAGACTTTTTCTTCAACATATGATGAGTAACATTACCCTCCCCACAACAACAACAAAACAAGGTAAATACTAAAGACAGGGAATAGGACTGTCCACATATGTGACTATGCAAATGGCTGGAAAATGGATTATGTTACTAAGCATACTAGTAAATATACCTTCAATATATAGGTACTTTCTATTCAGTAGCATGAACACAAATCAGAAGATGAAGTATATTCATTTCCATTTCAGGTTGAGTCAAGTGTTTATAGTGTCTCTTGCCTAAATCTGCTTACCTCTTTCCTTAGCATTTCTACTTCAGAGGGTAAGGATTTCATTTCTGAGAGCAAATTAACTTCATTTCTCAAAGTTTCATTTCCCTTAGCTTCTTTATTCAGCTGTCTTTGGAGGTCAGCACTCCTTTCCAACTCCAAATTACAGAGCAAATCTAGGAAGTTTTTGATTAATTAGCCAGTGTTGACAAAATTATAATCTAATTTTTTAAAAAAATATTTTATTTATTTGCAATCAGAGAGAGATAGAAGAGAGACAGAGAGAATAGGTGCTGCAGGGCCTCCAGATGCTGCAAACGAACTCCAGATGGGTACGCCACTTTGTGCATCTGGCTTTGTGTGGGCACTGGAGAACCAAACCCTGGTCTTTAGGCTTTGTAGGGAAATGCCTCAACAACTGAGCTATCTCTCCAGCCTTATAATCTAATTTTTAATAGACTCTGAACCACTTTTCTCAAGATCTGGTCCCTTGTATTTGAAAAATTGTTAAACCCTTCAGTCCATGGGAATTTTATAATAAATACCAACAACTAAATGATATTGAAAGCAAATATTGTTATTAAAAAACAGAACATAGTAGGCTTTCAATTACTAGGATGGAATCAAATTATTTAGGTACATTTCTATAGAAAGTCAATTTGGAAAGAGTTGCCTAAAATGGTAAAATACCTTTTGGAACTTTGCCATCTACCAGGGAAGTGAGTTTTGTTATTTCATTATAAGCAGATTGTAATTCTTTATCCAGATCAACTTGTATTTTCTTTTTTGCCTCTAACTGTCTTTGATATAGCTGTATATCATTTTCCATTTGCTTGTAGGAGTTGGAAAGTTCTTTCTGTTGGAGAAAGATTGAAAATTTACAAAAATGGAATGACCATCATAAATGCCTTATTATAAATTTCTCTGTGTGTGCCATGGTGTGCAAGCAGAGGCCAAGAGGGCAGTTCCTGGTATCAGTCCTCACCTTCTACCCTGAGGCAAGTCTCTTGTCGTTCACCAGGAGCTCTGGGTTACAGATGCTTGTGCTACTGCACAGGCTTCATGTGAGTTCTGAATTCAGGTCCTCACGCTTGCACGGCAAGCACTTTATCCTCTGAGCCATCTCCCCAGCCCATGATAACTTTTGGAAAATTACTCACGATTTTCTCTTTAAGCTTCAGATTTTCACTTCTAAGGAAGGCTGATTCCCTCCTGGCATCAAGGGCTACAGTTTCAGTATCAAGCAGGGTTTGTTTCATTTGTTTTAGGTCTTCAGTGGTTTCCTGGAGAGGTGACACAGGGATCCAGTAAGAGCCAATTTTGGTAGGTTTGGAAAATATTTTAGAGAACATGTACATAGAAAGATAATGATCAACTGGGGAAGTAGCAAAATTGGTAGGTTTTCCTAGCATGCCCAAAGGCCTGGGTACAGTCCTCAGCACCATATAAAAGCAGATATGGTGATACACACATGTAATACAAGGCCAACACGAGAACCTGTCTTAAAAAACAAAAAAGATGTTGATTTTAGCTAATTAAAAAGGGTGAAGCATATGCTGTTAAATATGAAATGTTTTTTCTAATGAAAACATTTGAGATTCTAACCATGCTTTTCCATATCATAAAAGCAAAATGTATACAAGTACTATAATTTTGTTTGTGTTTTCAGGGCATGCATGTGTATGTACCCTATGCCCATGTGTGTAAGACAGAGGAGAGTAAATGGTGCTCTCTATTGCTCATCTGTATATTTTCTTGAGGCAAGGTCTTTCCCTCAACCCAGAGCTACTGTCCATCAGTGGGTCCCAGTAATTCTTTTGTCTTTGTTCCCCACAGACTGGACTTGCAGATGTGCATAGAAATGCCCAGCTTTTTATGTTGATCTGTGGAGTGAAACTTTGTCTCTGGCCCAAGAGGCCCTCATGCTTAAGTGACAAGTGCTTTTAAATGCTGAGCCATCACCTTGGCCCTACAAGTATTATAATTTAAGAATTCTGTTACTGCTTAATAAAAGACTTTATAAACTAATAAACTATGGAAACGTTATTTTAAATTATGTGAATACTCTGATCTCTATTAATCCAATGAACATCTTCAACTTATTTGAAAGAGAGGAAGTAAGGAGGGTAAGGGTAAGAAGGAAAGAGAGAACAGATGCACCAGGACCTCTTACCACTGCAAAAACAAAACAAAACAAAAAACAAAAAAAATCAAAACTCCCAGACATGACTTTGTGCATTTGGCTTTTATGTGGTACTGGGAAATTGAACCTGGGCTGGCAGACTTTGAAAGCAAGTGTTTTTAACCCCTAAGCCATCTCCCCAGCCCATGAATTAAAAAAAAAAAAAAATCTATAGTGATAATGACACTAATAGTCCATTTTTCAAAAAGTTATTGACAGATTAAATATATGTAAATTGAAGGCATGGTCGTATAAGCCTTTAATCCCAGTATTGAGAGGCAAAGGTAGGAGGATCAACCTTGCAAATTCGAGGCCACTCTAAGACTACATAATGAAGACTAGGTCAGCTTGGGCTAGAGAGAGACCCTTAAAAACAACAATAACAAATATATATATGTAAATTGAGTATTAACCAAGCCCATAATATAGTTGGTTCAATAAAAGCATTTGCTATCATGATGATTATGATGGCATATTAGAAATGCCAAAGCAATCACCCAAGAAAATTTAACTCGAATTTTACCGATAAGTATGACAAGTCCATTTTTATAGCTTCAGACTTTTGGGAGTCTATGCATTTCTGTAGATTCTTAATCTGCTCTTCTTTTTCTCTAAGAAGTTCTGCTTTTGAATTTAGTTCATTCTAAAAGAATGAAAAACAGCATTTAGTATGTAACTTGAATTTAAAAGGATTAAAATAACACAACAATTGGTCAAAACTCAGTTGTTGCTGGGTGGCACATGCCTTTAATCCCAGCCCTTGGGAGGCAGAGGTAGGAGGACTGCCCTGAGGAGTTCGAGATTACAGAGTGGATTCCAGGTCAGCCTGGGCTGGAGCAAGATCCTAGGTTAAAAAACTAAAAGAACAAACAAACAAAAACCAACAACTAAGTTGCTAATATTTACAATATAATCCCTCTATTTTTTTTATAATCCTGTTTAAATACAAGATACACATTTTATAGCTATAGTTACTTATCAACAGAAATAACAGTAGCATTTACCTCCAGATCCTGATTATATGCTTCTGCATGCTTAACTAAATCCTTTAAATTGGAAATTTCATGAATTAGTTGCATCTGTAAGAGCATGTGAACAGGAAACAGCAAGCCAATAATTAGTGAAGCAAAAAAAGGGAGGGGGGGAGAAAACCAAAGAAAGCAGTCTTTCCTGGCTTCAGAATCACCCACCAATGGGGGCTTAGATATTACTACCTAAAGCTACTGCAAAATAGCACCTCATCATTTACAGTTCAAGAAATACCACCGCACCGAAGCAAATTAAGAAAATGGGACAAAAAGAACCTCAGCCATTATCTCATAAAGCCACAATAATGTTATTAACAAATTAATAAGCACCAACCAGAGGAGATGGTAAAGTGTAATTACAATTTTAAAAACTTACACAAGGGCTGGAGAGACAACTCTGTGGTTAGGGTGCATGCCTCCAGAGCCTAAAGACCCTGGTTAAATTCTCCAGTACCCATGTAAGCCAAACTCAAAGTGGTGCATGCATCTGGAGTTAGTTTGCAGTGACTAGAGGCCCTGGTGCACCCATACTCACGCTTTCTGTATCTGTTTAAAAATAAATAAAACACAAAAAGATATATAAAAGAAAACAAAACAACAAAAACTTAGACCAATGGTGTTTTGTTTGGGAATATGCCTATATATATATATTTTTTTGTCTTCCCAGTAACTATTTATCTGGTTCTATACTAGCATGCTTTTTATATAGGTGTAATTTGGGGTCTACATTTTAGTTAGTGTCATTTCATATAGGAACTTTACAATATCATTATCACTCAGCCAAGCTGCAGTTATGGGATTATTAATTATTACTGTTAGTTCTACAGGGAATATTAGAAAAATGATGCTATTGCTTTATATTATCTATTTAACAGTATAAAATATACATATTTGTCTCTAAGTTTCTTTTTTTCTCACCAAAATATCTTGTAGCTTTGAATTTTTGGGTGCCAGAAAACCTTGTATTCAAAACAAGTAGACCACAAGTGACCCCCAAAAACTACATTTTCCCTTAGAAACATCTGTCACATTTAGAGATTGCTAACATGGTTACTCTAGCTAGTCAGTTGCCCTGGTAATCAGTTCGTCTTAGCATGATTATAGGTGCATATCACCATATCCAGAGTTTATGTAAATGCTAGGGATAAAACTCAGATCCTCATGTTTGTGCACCAAGTGCTACCTCTGCAACTCAAAAAAAACACATTCTGCCTGGCGTGGTGGCGCACCCCTTTAATCCCAGCACTCGGGAGGCAGAGGTAGGAGGATCACCGTGAGTTCAAGGCCAGCCTGAGACTACATAGTGAATTCCAGGTCAGCCTGGGCTAGAGTGAGACCCTACCTCGAAAAACCAAATATATATATATATATATATATATATATATATATATATAAAATAAATAAATATAAATAAAATAAACACATTCTAAGGAAATGTAAGGGATTTAATAAAATGGTATCTTGTTTAAGACAGTTTCTGGAGGCCTAATTCAGTTCTGGCAAATTTCAGATTTCAGACTGGTGCTACTTAAGTCCTGTCCAATGAAAATGCAGGGATGAAGGAACTTTTGAGAAACATCTTATGACAAGTCCTGAGTGCCTATAGTCTAGTGTTTTCTGGATTAGTTCCTCTTAACATGCAGTGTATGCCTAGAAAGTTTAAGTGATATGGTTTATTTCTAAAACATTCCTCTAATAGGTCTCTCCATATACTCAAAGACTATTTTACATATTTAAGAATACTCTTAAATCTAAAGGAGAAGTCATTATTATGAAGCATTCACATGCAGCCCAGTCACTAGGTGCTAACATTCCTATAGGTCTCAGCAGGAAATGAGGATTAGTAACTACTTTAACACAAATAACCAATAGACAGAGCCCCCTCAGTGAGCATGCGGGAAACTTTTTATTTTTTTAATTTTTTTTTATTTTTTGGTTTTTCGAGGTAGGGTCTCTCTCACTCTAGCCCAGGCTGACCTGGAATTCACTATGTAGTCTCAGGCTGGCCTTGAACTCAAGGCAATCCTCCTACCACTGCCTCCTGAGTGCTGAGATTAAAGGCATGGGCCACCACGCCCTGGAAACTATTTTAAACACAAGGTAAATAAATTTGTTTTTCAATTCTCTTGTTGTGTATATCTGCTTACTTCTGAATCTTTAAAAGAATGATACTTTTGCTAAGTATGGTTTCTATTTCAGCTTCACCATTTCTCTCCCTCTTACCTCTTCATCTTTCTCAGCTTTTTTTTCTAAAGCTTCAAATTCATCTAAATCATTTTTTTCTTTTAATTTCAATGCCAGTTCTTCATTTTCTCTTCTTAGCTGTTCATTGTCTAATACCAGATTATCATATTTAGCATGAAGAGAGTTCAACTCGCCTTCTAAGTTTTCCTATTATAAACAATAACAAAATATCTAATCAGATATTCAAATCACATATTTATTGCTTACTTAACTAATATTTAGATGAATTGAAGGTCTAGGCCATTTTCTTCAATCTTTCTAATATTTGGGCAAATTTGCTAACCTTGAGTAGAAGCTTACTTTGAAAGGAGTTTAATAAATTAAAAATCATATAAATAAATCAAATCTGCCTGTGCCAGATAGGGAAAGTCTAATTGGAAAAGCAGAGAAAATACTGACAAGCCCACTTGAGCACAAGTTAAACTCACTGAACTCAGTAATTAAGCTGATTATTTAGCTGCTTGTCTGTATAGCTCATTTCTTAGATGGCTCTGAATTCTTGAAGGGGAACTGATATTGGGTTGACCCCCTAAATCTCTAGTGGTTATCATGTTTTTATCATATACACTTAAAGAAGCCTGTTTTTATGGCATTTTGAGAAAAACTATGATGAGGAAAAAAAGGCTAAACAGAATTTGTGAATCTGCTGTAACTTTTTAAAAACAAACTCCAATGTCTAATTCTTAAGGACACAAAACACTGTCTTTTAAAAATTATTTAATGTCTTTATTATGAGTAAGTATATACACTGTATGAGCAAATCTTGAGAGGGTGCCCCCATTTCCCTCCTCTGTCCCCTACCCACTGGGATCCTTCCCTGGTGAGCATACTGCATCTGTCCATAGTTTAGGGGGTTATGAACTACATCAGAGGTAGCCAGTTTTTCTTTTTTTTCCCTTTCCCCTTTGTGCATTGTTGCCAAGGGGAGTGATGTCTCTGGATATTCTCCCCCATCATGGCTCTTACATTCTTTCTGCCCCCTCTTCCACTCAGTTTCCTGAATCACTGTGGGTGAGTTTTAAGTCTGCTTTATTGTTGAGATCTTAAGTATCTCTGGACCTATGCCCTGGGTTGTATTAGGTATCATTGGTGTCTGTCTCCATTGACCTTTCATTGAAACACTTGTCTTTAATACCTTATAGTCATCAGTAAAGGTAATCATAATTGCACAAAGTACTCTAATTGTATTCCAAAATTAAAATGAGAACTTCTTTAATATTTAGACAACTGTACTATATGCTTAAAATTTTTGTCAGTTTTAAATCAGTTTTGGCATTTCCAAAATCAAAAGTAAAACTAAAACTATCACATATACTAAGAATTGCTGGTAAGTCTTTAACTTGTTAGTACACATCTGCATCATGGAATAGTCAGCCTACTTCTAGATGTCTCACAGTTACCAACTAGAAGGAGGCATAAAGTGAGAGAAATCTTCATCACATCAAAATTTTCCAAGATATTGTCAAAGTTAATAACATGCTACAGCAATAAAATCCACTAGCAAATTTAATGACAAATGCTCTATAAAGTATTTTAAATTACCTGATTTAATAGCTTTGTTGCTGAGTTCCATTCTATCTCAGTTAATGGTTCAAGAGTACTATTAAAGGTGTCAGACTCAAAATTGAGAGCTATAATGAGAAGAAAAAGACATGTTCATAGACTACAAACATAATTTTGCTCCAAGTCAATGAAGGATAACTGAAAAGCATTCCTAACAGAGGTAAGACCATAGAAATCCATGGGCTACAAGCAAGAACACGGAGCATGCACTTCCAAAAGAGGTGATCAACTACAACACTGTGATTAAGACAGCTGGATAGAACCAGTGATAAATTATTTCCTTGATACACAGCAGGACAGATTCTGAATCTGCCATTTGATAACTGTCAGTATATTTTGAAATGCCTCTCAAAATATAATGCAGGAGACATAATTTTGAAACAAATTCCTATAGAATACCACTCTTTGAAAACTAAAAATACTTAACATAAACCAGGCATGGTGGTGCACGCCTTTAATCCCAGCACTCGGGAGGCAGAGGTAGGAGGATCACCATGAGTTCGAGGCCACCCTGAGACTACATAGTTAATTCCAGGTTAGCCTGGACTAGAGTGAGACCCTACCTTGAAAAACCAAAAAAAAAACAACAACAAAAAAAAAAAAACCAACAACAACAAAAAAAAACTTAACATAGATGTACCATTTCAACTGAATAATTAGAACAAAAATCAATAAAACACTTGACACATGTGATTCCATATTCTGTTTTGTTCTTTTTTCTTTTCTTTTTGTGACAGGGTCTCACAATGCAACCCAGGCTGGCTTGAAACTCACTACATACCTCATGCTGGCCTTGAACTCATGGTAATCCTTCTACCTTAATCTCCTAAATGCTAGGATTATACGCATCAGCCACCATACCCACCTTATTAAGAGATTTGGAATTAACAGAGCATTTCACAAATGTCTGCTTTCTTAAAATTACTTTTATCATAATCTCCATTGCTATTCTATCTAACATATATGCATTTTATTTAACCATGTTTAAAGCATTAACTGAACTAAGTGTCTCTATGGGGGTGCTTTTATAATTAAATGCAGTTTCACTTAAAAAGGCACTCACATTCATCAATTTCTCCTAAGACAGATACAGAAGTTTTGCGTGTTCTTGTCGTTACATTTGTTGGCATTTTAAATTCATTTACATAGGTTGATTCCTTCATTTTATTAATTTTGCCTAAGCACCAAGTAACTCTTCGCTTCTTTTTAGCCTATAAAAAAAATCAAATTTAGTTCACACAGATCTGGGTTCAGACACTAATAAAACAGAAGAACTATTTCCTGGATGTAAAAGCAGCAGTGTGACACGGTGCAAAGCAAAGGTGGGGATCAACACTTGAAAGTTGGTCCCCTCACTTTCACATGTATGCTGTGGGGCTTGTACCCGTGTGTATGTAAACACAATACATCACACCAAAAAACAGAGACAAAAAAGCAATCCTTCTCTCTCACACATACAAAGCCACTGATTTGGAATAATTCTTATTAAAAATTTCAAATCAATGCTTAATCCCATAATACATTTGATAAACTGCCTAAACTAACTCTCTCTCTCTGGATCTGTTTTAGAGAATCATTTTGGTCTAATCTTAGAATATAGTTGTTACTCTTCCGGTTTATCTACTAATCCCATAATGGCTATTTAACATGGTCTGTTCCCTTGCTGGTATCACATTCTTACTGCAAGCTCCTCCTGGTTCCCAGTGGCTATCCCAGATTCCACAGATTATCTATCAGTTTAACCACGCTTGCTATTTAGGTTAGTATCCTCAAACAATTGGCTCCTTCTCTGCCTTTTACACCAGCACATATGTGGTTAGATCACACTGCCTTCCAAATATCTACCAACCACCTTCAAACTGCCAGAGTCACATAGCTAGACAGTGGTTGCCAACATCAATGCTGCCAGGCAGGGCCCTATTTTTCCAATGTCAGCTTTCTTTCTCATTCCAAACAAAGGCCAGAATATTAAAATTCTTGGGATGTTTTGGGAAACCTGTGATTCTTCCTTTACCAGCCTACCAAAGCACTGAACTTACAGTTTCACAAAGAAAATGTAGCCCTAGACTTAGAAATGCAATGGTTTGCAAAAGTTCTTTCGACAGTCTTTTTTCTCCTACCTAGGATGAGCTCCCTCTATTATTTGGGCTTTCTGGTTCAATCTCTTCTTGCCTCTTCCTGTAAGATTTCTGCTGGGCTGCACACTTCCTTCTCTGTGCTCTTTTATGTTCTCTCTTAAAAAATTTTTTTTTCATTTATTTGTAAGCACAGAAAGAGAGAAGAGAGGGAAAGTATGGGCATATTAGGGCCTCTAAGCTGCTACAAATGAACTCCAGATGCATGTGCCACTTTGTGCATTTGGCTTTACATGGGTGCTGGTGAAGTAAACCCAGGCTGCCAGGCTTTTTACAAGCAAGTGCCTTTAACTGCTGAGCCACCTCTCCAGCCCTGAGCTTCTTTCTTAATGAAGATGTTCCAAGCACCTCTTCTATTTTCCATTGTATTAACAAATTCTGTTACCCAGAAAGCAGAGCAATGATGGCAGGTCATTTTGGATACCTCTACTTCCAAGCATTCACAAAAAGTCTTATGGAATCTACCTCACAAGCAACACTCCAATTTGTCCAATGTGCCCTTATTTTGGAGCCACAATTCTTACAGATTCTAAACTAATTTGATGTACACAGTAGCCACAATTTTCTAACATGCAATTCTGATGTCACATATAAAGGTCTTTCTTGTCTTTTGCATGTCACCTTCAAATTCCTCAATGTCATTGAATACACCTTGGCCACTAGAACATTTTTTAAGTCCAAAGAATGTATCATGCATGTTCACAACTCCAGGCTCTTCTTGGATATGTAGGTTTTCCTGAAACACTCATTCAGTACCTTCCACTGGGCTATTCACTACTTATCACTCAGCCTACCAATAATTCTTGAATACCTTCTCCATGCCAAGTACACTGACACAATGTGTCTAGCAATGCCTACATTTATTGAACATTTGCTATGTGAAAATATTGTTAAGGATATTCTATGCATTATTTAATTCTCACAATGATGGATATCAATTTATCCTAACAATAAGGACAAGAGTCAGTAATCAAGGGAACCAATCGGTCCAGCTTGAGTGTCCATCTTTCTATCCCTCATAGTATCTAGAGGATGAATAAAGCCCTACTCCAGTAAAAACAAAAGGTACTAGAACTAGAAAGTAGAATTTTGAATACAGACCCTACTATCCTGTAGTTTCCTGAACATTCAATCAATTTCATTGGAATTTACTAAGATGCATAGCTCACATAGATTCTTTTAACAATATTCTACAGTTTTTGATTCAGGCTCTCTACAAGGGAGACTTAGGGAGATGTAATTTTAATTACATACCTGTAAAGTTGGGATAAGGGCAAACACATAGAATGCTTGGGGTTTCTTAAATATACTGTAGCAAAGAATAAGTAGTGCATAACCTTACAGTAAATACACAGAAGTGTATATTCTATTTTCTACGTGGCATATTCACTGGCCATCTTTCTGTGTACCTTTAGGTCCTGCTGCGAAGAAATAGAAGAAGAGGTGACCAGCATCCGCTTTAGGTTCTGAATTTTCTCATTCTGTACTTTTTGAAGCAAGTCTTTTTCATCCAAAAGTTGGGCCAATTGGTCTTTTTCCATTTCTTGTGCCCGAGTCTTTATGCTTACCTAAGAATGTGATCATAATATGCATCATGCGAAAGATCAGAAAGTTGTTTAAATAATTCTATTATTTGCCTGTGAATATATGAATAGGCAGAGAAGTAAAAACAGCTGATAAACTGACAGTAATATTTCAAATCATTTTTAAAAAATTTTTTACAATTAATTAGGAACTTTGTTGTATGGACAAAACATGCGTTGGTCCCATTCCCCTTGTTTATCCTATTATCTGCTTTCCTCCCCATCCCATTCCACTGGGGAACCACCTCAATGGGATTACTGGTATTCACCATGGGGTTATGAATGCAGGAGTCATTGTGTGTGTGGGGGATGACGATGCCTCTGGATACTCCTTCCCACCCTGTGGCTCTTACAATCTTTCCATCCCCTCTTCCTCTATGTCCCGAGTCTTGGGGGTTGTATTATACATCTACTTTAATTCAACTCATTTCTTAATACCTCCTCTAGTTGTTTTTTCAGATCCACTATTTCTTTTCTGTATCTCTTCAGGAGTGCTTCATCACTTGACACCTCATTCACGTATGGAGTATTCTTCATATATTTAGCAGTGCTTGCAAACTGGAACATGGTAGTATAAAATGTTCAGTATTAATTTCAACAATAAATCAATAAAATCTTGGTTTTCTTAAGTCAACTCTGAGTAAACAAACTCTTCCAAGTTGGCTTAATATTTCTGACTGCAGGGAGCAATCCATGGACTTCTAATGTTATGGAACTCAGTCTGGTCGAGGAGATGACATCAGAACCTCCAGGCATTGGCTTCCTAGAGTTCCACACACCAACCAGAATGCTTCATATACTCTGAGGCTCCACTTCTGCCCAGTTTCTGCTCTTCCTATGAACTCCTTCCTACTTGTTAGCTACTTAACTTTAATCCATGGCAAAAATGTTGGAAGACAAGTCTATCTATTCTATAAATTCTATGGAGCCAGCAGGGGCTTGATTCAGTGCTAAACAGCTTTTTATTCCCTCTTTCACTTTCTTAAGACAAGGTCTTACTTTGCAGCCTAGATTGCTATGAAATTTGCTATGTAGACCAGGCTGGCCTTGAACTCAGCCATTTTCCCACCTGTCTTCCAAGACTGGAACACCAGGCCAATCTCAAATGCCTCAGCCTCCCAAATGCTGGGGTTAATAACATGTGCCAACGTGCCTAGCTTTAAAGCATTCTTTTTTTTTCCTGTGGTGGGGATCAAACCCAGGGCCTGTGCCTGTTACACAAGCACTCTACCATCGAGGCACAGCCCTAGCTCCTTCAGTAGCTACTTAAAACCATGGTTATTATAGTAGGAATCCTAGAAGTAACTCTAAGTGGGTATATGAAGGAGACCACTGATCCTTCACTGAGAAAGCAATTCTGTTAGCTTTTTCTTTTTTTCCCCCTTCCTTTTTCCCTCTTTTAAAATAGATTAAAATAAAATAATTTTCAAGTTGTACCTCAAAGCAAGGCAGGCAATAGTTAGCTAGCAGAAATTCAATAATTATTCAGTGATTTATATACATATAATAAATGAGTTATTTATGGAATTATATTAGTCCCATAAGGTTTCCTTTTGTCCTATTTCAGATACAAAAAAGTGAGTTATTTATAAAGAAAATACCAAGTGATTTCAATGGATCTGTCCAGAATCACGGAGAAGGGATAGAAATTATTGAAGTCCAGGGGAATATTTAGTAGATTATACATCAATTTTTATTATAACAGGAATTATGTACAGTTAAAAAAACTGTACCTAATATGGCAGCTGACTTTTGCTTTTCTTATATTAATATTAAAGTTAGATAAAAATGAAGCTCAATGAAGCTCACCTGAAGAGTAGTAAGGGTTTCATCAAAAGATGCTGAAGTAATTGTGCAGATAATACGCGTTTTTGCATTTCCTCCCAAGGAATTCTGAAGAATTCGTGTTAATTTGCTATCCCGATAATTTATAAAACCACTTCACAATAAACAAGTTTGGGAAGAAAAAGATTGAGTATGTATATAATTAGTGTTTATTTTTAAAGACTTAAATGAATAATCTTTTAAAAAATACTTTTATAGGCTATATAAAACAGATCAAATACTAATTCAAACTTTAAAATTTAAAGTAATTCAATAGATTATAGTCATATGTGTAAGAAGCTATGTTTATAGAATCCCAAAAGTTTTGAATATGTAGATAAAATCAATATACTTGATTATTTCTGAAGTATTTCAATTATCTTTTTTCTTTTCTTTCTTCCCTCCCTCCCTCCCCCTTAGGTAAGGTCTCATTCTAGTCCAGGTTAGAGCTCACTAGATAGCCCTAGGCTGACCTTGAACTCAAGAGATCCTTCTAGCTCAGCTGTGATTAAAGGTATGTGCCACCACACCTGGCTTTGCATACAAAACATAATCAATAAGTGCAGTGTGACAAACTCACCCAATTTGTCCATCACTAAGCTTCTTGATTACTTGTCCCAAAATAAATAAGCTTCGATTTATATTGCAGCCTTCCTTGAGTCGCACACCTGAATTTGTTAAATAAATATAAAAATTAACTCCTGTAATAGATGATGAACTGACTTATAAATAAAGTTATGTGAGAAATCAGACAGGAAAGGTCAGATGCTAAAGTCTATGATCTGTGTTAGACCCAAGTCCACAGTTAGTAAAACTGAGAGACATTCTTTTGCTCTTCTGCCCACCTATGATATCAATCAGAAATTATCAGGCTGGAGAGATGGCTCAGCAGTTGCTTGCTTGCAAAGCCTCATGGCCTGAGTTCAATTCTCCAGTACACACATAAAGCCAGATGCACAAAGTGATACATGCATCTAGAGTTTATTTGCAGTGCCCTGGTCTGTCCATTCATTTTCTCTCTGCTCACAAATAAATGAATAAATAAAATATTTTAAAAACTGTTCTCACCCATGACAAATAGCTTGAAAACAAAGTAAGAGAAAATAAAACCCATTTCCTAAAAGAGCTTTTTACCTTCAGTTCATTATCTACTTTTAAAAATAAACCTTAAATAAAGGCAATCATGGAACTTCTAACCAAATTAGTCATTTTCATTTTAGTTATTTTTGCGTGCGTGCGTGTGTGTACGCATGCCGTGGCATGTGTGTGAAGGTCAGAGGCCAACTTCTGGTGTCCATCCTTGCCTTCTACCTTGTTTTAGGCATTGTTTGCTCCTGTACACCAGGCCAACTGGCCCATGAGAGTTCAGGGATTCTTCTGTCTCGATTATAGATGCATACCACTGTTTCTGGTTTTATGTGGGTCCTTTGACAGCAAGCCATCTCCCCAGCTCAATTTTTAAAATAATATGCTTACATGATTCAAAAGTTAAAAGAAAAAAAAAAAAATGGGTCTGGAGAGATGGCTCAGTGGTTAAGGTGCTTGCCTACAAAAAGCCTAGTGACCTAGGTTCAATTCCCCAGTACCCACGTAAAGCCAGATGCACAAAATGGCACATGCATCTGGAATTCTTTGCAGTGGCTGGAGGTGCTAGTATGCCAAATCTCTCTCCTTCCCTTTGCAAATAAATAAATAAATATTTTTTTTTTTATTTTGTTTTGTTTTTCAAGGTAGGGTCTCACTCTAGCCCAGGCTGACCTGGAATTCACTATGTAGTATCAGGGTGGCCTTGAACTCATGGTGATCCTCCTACCTCTGCCTCCCGAGTGCTGGGATTAAAGGCATGTGCCACTCCGACCGGCTTTTAAAAAATTTTTTTAAAAAAGAACAAAGACATATACTCTGGAAAAGCTCCCTCTTACTTTATCTACCATTTAAACAGCTTTTATTCCCCACTAGGAAACCATTATCATTTTTTTTGCTCATTCTTCCAGAGATTAAAAAATGCAAATCAATACATATTCATTTTTACTTCCCTTTTTTTTATATGATCACACACTTTAATTTGTACTTTGTTTTTGCCCTTGACAACATGTATCAGAAAAATTTCTGTATCAGTAAGGATTTTTATTCATTTTGATATCACAGAACTCCACTATATAGACTGACCAGAATTTAATCACCTAAGGCCCTAATGAAAGTCAGGTAGTTTTCCAAACTACTGCTCCTACAAAAAATACAGTGGCAATAATTTTGGATAAATACATTTCAGTTACATCAGTTAATCATGAATTTCTGCTTAACAAGAAATGTTTCTTGGGGGCTGGAGAGATGGCTCAGTGGTTAAAAGTGCTTGCTTACAAAGCCTGCAGTCTGGGTTTGATTCCCCAGTACCCACATAAAGCCAGACGTACAAAGTGGCACACGTGACTGGAGTTCGGATGCAGTGGCAAGAGGCCCTGGCATGCCCATTCTCTGTTTGCAAATAAAAAATAATTTAAAAAACCCCACATTTCTTTCTTGCCCATAGGTCTTATAGACTGGTCGGTCCGGTGCTAGACCAGCGGCTTTGCATCACAACTTCCTGCTGAAGCTTTTCTTCACCCAGGTGTATAGCACAAATTCAAGCACCGTGCATCCTGAACCATTTTAAACCTTTTCTCTGCCAGTTGACTTCTAATAATTTTCATGGCTCTTTGTAAGAATTCTTCAAGCTGTCCAACAATGTATTACTTGGTATGTGACTATGATACACAGATACAACTTTTTGGAAATGGCTACCACAAATGTTAAGTAAGGACTACCTTCATCTCATTTTCTGATTCTTATATATTTAGAAAACATGCTGCACTTTCCTTCCTTCTCTTCTTCACCTTCTCTTTATCCTTTTTGTTTAGAGATAGCGTCTAACAATATAGCCTAGGTTAGCCTTGAACCTGCAATCCTCCTGCCTTGGCCTCCCAATGTGCTAGACTATAGGTGTGCATCTCAATCCCTTTTATTTTCTAATCTGTTCCATTGAGTTCATGTACCAGCAAGACACTGGCTTAATAACTATGACATTATGTTTCATTACCTTTTGGGGCTTTATTTCTACTCACTGCTCATTTTAGAATCTTTTTGGGCTACTCTTGTGTTTGAGTTTTCCATACACATTTCAAAGTTCTATTTGGTTCAAACACAAAAATGTATTATTGATCTTTTTATTAGGATTCTTTCAAATCTAGAATATACACAGGTTTGGTATTTTTGCAAATTTGCACATTGATATTTAATGTGGCTTTCCCACTGCTTTAAGTATCTATTTACATCCCTCAAGTTTGATTTAAAATTTTTTGTTAGTTTGTTCCCAGATATTATACCTTTAAGTTATCATTGTAAATGGAATCTTTTTTGTCCACTAAAGCAAAAACTGTTTTTTGCTGGAGAGTTTTATCTATTAGTTTTGTACCCTACTATGTACTATTTTGTTTTTCTTGTATTCTATTACATGTATAAAGAGAATGGCTTGCAGTAATAAAAATAAAAATGAAATGGCCAGTCTTGTTATAAAAAATATACAGTCACCACCTTGAGCATCTGACATTTCCGTGGGTATTGGGGAAATCGAACCAGGGTCCTTGGGCTTTGCAGGTAAGTGCCTTAACTGCTTCTGGAGTTTGTTTACAGTGGGTAGAGGCCCTGGAGTGCCCATTCTCTCTCTCTCAAAAAAAATAAAATAAATTTAAAAAATAATAGAATAAGAAGACATTCAGGAGTTCTCCTTACCTTCGGCTCCTGTTTGAGCAGCTCTTTCACTGCCTGCCAGATCAACCAAATTCTGTAGGACAGATGAAGACAAACCTTTAGGAGGGGGGCTTTGAAATAATAAAATCCAAACCACTGAATGGCCTTATGCCAGGAAATAGCACAATGCGATCCGGCCTTCTAAAGGAACAACTGTGACCCTTGCTGGAAGGGCTAGTGGCAGCAGGCAACCCAGTAGGGAGGCAGGTAGAGGACACGGGCAAAATGTAGCAGCATGGCCTTGAGTAGCAGAAGGGCAACCCACCTCTCTAAGAAAAATGGTGTCTTTCTTTTAATCCCAGAGCCCAGCATTGTGCTCTCAATGTGAGAAAGGCTCCGGATATATTCTGAAAGCCTTAAAGTAAGTTGGAGTTTTGCTTCTCTGGGGAGATTTTCAAGGAACATGTACTCCTGTTCATATCCCATTCACTCCTTCCTGTAAGCCACTTACCTTACAAAGCATCCACCACAATTTAGATGTTATACATAGGCAAGGTGATGATAAAGGCAGCATGAATGAAGTTATTACAAGAAGCAAGAAATTATAAAGATGCCTTGAGAGAGAAACTAAGGGAACAAAGTAAAGTGAAATTGGTTAAAAGTGGGCAAATCTTGCCCAAGTAAGTGATATTATAAAGCAGTATTTTTTAAAAAAATAGTTTATTTATTTGCAAGGGGAGAGGGAGGGAGGGAGGGAGAGAGGGAGGGGGGGGGAGAGAGAGAGAGAGAGAGAGAGAGAGAGAGAGAGAGAGAGAAAGAGAATGAATATGGGTGTGCCAGGACCTCTAGCCACAGCTAGATGCATGTACCACTTTGTGCTTATGGCCTTACGTGGGTACTGGAGAATTCAACCCGGGTCCTTAGGCACTGCAGTCAGCACCTTAACCACTGAGCAGTCTCTCTAGGCCAAAGCGGTATATAGTAGCCTTAGAAATCTGTATGCTAGATTGATGAAAGGAAGACAGTCATAGAGGTCAGATTCCAAAAGGCTGACGTGATTCAAGAGACACAGTAACTTATGTGCAACACCCATAGGGATGTACCAAGATGAAATCATTAAGTGTGACAAGGACTGGAGAGATGGCTTGGCAGCTAAGGCACTTGCCTGCAAAGCCTAATGACCTGAGTTGGATTCCCTAGTACCCATGTAAGCCAGATGTACAAAGGGGTGCATGCATCTGGAGTTCATTTGATGTGGTTAGAGGCCCTGGCATACCCATTCTCTCTGTCTCTTTTCTATCTCTCTGCTTGCAAATAAATAATTATAAACAAATTATAAATATAAATAAAAATATTTAAAATAAAAAAAAATTTTTAAATAGGACAAATGGACAAAGGGAAATGCAGAAAAAATGAGTCAAACTTCACTTAGGTTTCCCGTTTATGTGCAAAATGTTGATTTTACTTGGAGAAAAGCAGAATCATTATAGTGGGGAGAAATTCATTTATTTCTAGACACACTGAAGTTTCAGATAGTGGATACAGAACTGTAGCAGTCCTTATGAGGAAATGAATTAGAAGTCAGGGACCTTAGACAAAATAAGCATTGGGCAGTCAATGCCACACAAGTGGTGACAGAGTTATGTAAGAGTAAGAACCTGAAGAAAGGCCGGAGATTTTAAGATAGGAGGGCAGGAGAAAAAACAGAGATAGGAAGGGAAAATAAGAGAAGCTGGATAGTACTATCCTCCCAGGGTTAGGACACAAACAGAAGTACAAGTACCCAAAGAGCTAAAGAAGATTCTGATGGAAGACTTCTTCGCCAGAAGACTGTTACAGGAAACCAGTAACAGATTCTGTCTGTTGGCCCAGATAGAATCTAAGCACAGATGATAGGTCATAGAGCAATCAGAGCAAGAACCGAAAATGTTAACAATATCAGAACTAAATTAAGAAAAATATCAAAATTAGAGTGAACTTATTATAGGACAGAGTTGGAAATGAAGTTTCATCTATTTTTTTTTGTTATTAATAAAAAAGAATGGGATATTACTACTCTTCTGCTGGAAGAATTTATGGTATAAAATATTGATTATGAGTGAGGGAGTATAGCTCAGGGGTGGAACATGCACAAAACTCTAAGGTTGATCCACAGACAGAAAAACAAACATTCCCTGTTTCCCTCAAATTCTCGCCATACTTTTTCACTGTTTCCAAGAAAAAACTTGAACAATGTTTTAAACATTCTAACTAGTTTTCTGCTAATCACATAAATCTAAACTATAGTAGATAAAAGTAAAACAAACAAAAACTCCAAATTCTAAGATTACTTAAACTCTCATATATGTATAGAAAAGAACATTACAGGGCTGGAGAGATTGCCCAGTGGTTAAAGGTGCTTGCTTGCAAAGCCTGAACACCTGATGTAAAGCCAGGTGCACAAAGTAATGTATGTATCTGGAGTTCCTATTTAATGGCAGGAGGCCCTGGCACATCCATTCTCTCCCTAAGTTTTTTTTTTTTTTTTTTTTAAAGAACATTACATAATGTTACATTACACAGTGGTTGGGAAAAAACTTGTAACCTCACATTTAAATTGAGACAGAAGCCTGGTGTAACAATGCACATCTACTCTACATTTTTGTGTGTAGGTGGTACACCTGCATGAAAAGCCAGATGCTGACATTGGCTATCTTCCTTAATTGCTCCCCCTTTATTTACTGAGGTAGTCGCTCACAGGAACCCAAAGCTGGCTTGCCCCAGAGAATCCCTATCTCAGCCACCTGAGTGCTGGGATTACAAATAGGCCACCATTCTATATAATGGGTGCTTGACATCTGAACTCGGTCTTCAGACTTGTATGACAAGCACTTCATCATCAACTGAGCCATTTCCTCAAACTTTGAAATTTTCAGTGACAATTTGGCTAGTAATTGGAGGGTACTGATAAGACAATTAAAACAGCCAACTTATTAGTCTTTTTCTCTTATTTATTTAGCTAACAGTCTTTATTAAAGAAAACATCCAGCACCTGAACTGTCTTGTTTTGGTCCATATGAAATTGATTATAGTGTATTAATACTCACCAAATGGGATACCTTGATGGACCCATCACAATTTGAAGATTCACCTTTCTCCCTGCTTTCCAAAATCTAGACAGAACAGGGAACTTGTCAAAATGAGTGAATTCTTACTTAGAAAGATCAGATATCAGAAGAAGGTATTACTTACCATCCTGAAAATGGTATGTGAACGACTGCTTCTTTGATTCATTTTTGTTATTCCGTAATGCCTGTTTTCTGTAAAAATGAGTTATATTTTAGCTGCAAACATATTGCTGGTTTAGCCTAATGAGTGTGGGTGTAAGTATACTTGGTCTTACTTTCTCCCTTGGAGAGCCATTGCAGGGCCATTTCTGATGTGTAAACCACTTCTTCTGTGAGGTCGGCAACATAAACATTTCTCTGAAACCAGTTCAATCATGGAAAGATAAATCATTTGCGAGTGCTTAAAAAATGGAAGCATTATTCTATATAAAAATAGTAATGTATTCATAAAATTCACAAAACTGCACAGGTGACAGCACACCAAATTCTATCCTGATTCAATTTTTCACTTAAACCAAAATATTTCAGTTGCCAGTATATGTAGTTCTAAAACTACATATACTGCTTCAAAGATGGATCTCCACAAATACTTAAAAACAAAAAACAAAACAAAACAAAAAAACCCAGAAATGAGAATTTAAAACATTACAAACAATAAGCATGTGTATAAGCATGTGAATAAGCATGTGTGCTGAAGTCTTTTTAATACTATTAACTTACATTGATGTCTTCACGAATTATCAGTGGTTTCATTTTTTGAGTGTTACAGAGTAAGTCTGTAATGGTTTCATTGTATATTTCCATGTAAGACACCCGTAGGAGAAATTCTCTCTCAGGAAGCTTGGAGGGAAAAGATAGTATAAACCATTAGCTTAGATAGCACCTAGTTACGAAACATAATTTTACATGTATGCTCACTAATACTAAAGAGGAAAAGAAAGTTACTATTATAAAACAAGCAAAACCCATGGTTGTATGTTAATACTAAAACTGAAAATACAAGAGTGTTATTTCAGAAATAATACAAGTATGTTATCATGAAGAACAGAACACTCAACTCGATTGTAGGCGCAAAATAAAACCCTAACATTTTACTTTAACAAGAATGCTAATTTAAGGCTGGGCATGGTGGCTCACACCTGTAATCCCAGCACTGGTGGGATTAAAAGTGTGAGCCACCACACCCAGCCAAGAACTCTTCAGTGCTTAACTGCAGCTACTTTTCCCAAGATTCAATGGGAAGAAGTTTAAGCAAGTGTGTGTGATAAAAGTGAATCAATACCTTTCTTGTTCCCCCCATCATTATAAGAGGAAAGCACTAAATGCTATCCAATTATTTACTCATCTGTGCTAGGAAGTCAGTGAAATTATTACCTTCTTAATTTTTTGAAAAATGTCATGAATTGCCCTGGGTATAACTCCCAGGCAATCTTCTGAACCCATCATGGTGTGTGTTTTTCCTGACGCAGTCTGCCCATAGGCAAAGACAGTACCTGTAACAAACAAACACACGCAAATATTCAAAATGAGCCTGGAGTGACCAACAAGACTGTGCAATGACACGAAGACAGCACAAGGGGAGTACGAACCATTGTAGCCCTGGATGGCAGAGTCAATGATGGGAACTGCAATCTCGTCGTACACGTTCTTAGTTGTTTCATTGCTATGAAAGACACGATCTAAAGAGAATACATAAGTTAAACAGATCAAGTGTGCTTCCACTGAATTAGTAATTGTGCAAAGATGGAAAGTAGACAGGATCTAGAATGGTACCATATTTAAGATAGTGTTTTGACCACCTTTTGATTTTCTGAAAATACCCTTCCCAAAGGTTCTCACACACAAAAACTACTCAAGCGAACTCTCCAGTTTCCACCAGGCAGGACGACACAGTGATCGCATGTGGGTTCAGGGCTGTCTGGGCTCCGATCCTGCGACTTTAGCTCAGGCTGGCCGTTCACTCCTGAGGCTCTAGCACAGCACAGGGATTGGAGGCCTGATACGAGCTCAGCTCCAAGCGGCCGGAAACTCACCAAAACTGAATGATTTACTCCCATCAATCTGATAGATCGCATTATTGTCCGTTTTCCAATAAACGTGGGTAGCTTCTTCCAGTTCTTCCCTAAAATAATAACATCACAGATCACAGGAGTCACGTGACAGGGAGGAGAATTTAAACGATGTCATGCGTTTAAATGTATGTAGACTATCTGGAGCGCAGGCCAATTCCTAAGCCGAGGACGCGAAGCCCAGGGCGGGCTTTTACCTCCCGTCCCCCGGCCGGCATGGACGGCGAGGCCAGCCAGCACCCCACGCGGGGATTCGAGGTGCCTCCTACCTGGAGCTGAGCGGCCTCACCCGCACGCACACCGCCACGGCCGCCTCCTCCGCCATCTCGCCGGGTACAGCTCTGCAGCTCCTTCCGCCCCGCGCCGCCGCCCGCCTCTAAGTTCAAATTTTCCCAAACGACGCTCTGGTTGAGCCGCGGTGTTGTGACGTCACGGGCGGGTCCACCGTGCGCGCGGCGCGGGGGGGTGCGGACCGGTCCACTTGGCGCTTGGCACGGGGGCGGAGAGGAGCGATCCACCTTGCGCGTGGCACGGGGGGGGAACGGAGCGGTTCATCTTGCACGCGGCGCGGGGGAGGAGCGGACCGGTCCACTTTGCGCGTAGCACGAGGGGGAAGCGGACCGGTCCACTTTACTTGTGGCGTGGGGGAGGGGACGGAGCGGTCCACCACGGTCCAGGAGGGTCGGTGTGCAGAATGGAGGAGGGCTCAATGGAAAGGCGGACCTCCTAGTAAGGGCTAAGAACACCCACCTTTTCCCTACTGCACTTTCTCCCCCTCCCCCACCGCGGCTCTGCAATTTTCTAGGAACCTCTAGGCCTTCTGGGCACATTATCCACCTCCCCAGGGTACTGCTCAGTCTTTAACCTATGTATATGGTAGGGAAGAAGTAAGGCTCCACGTGATGTATCCATAACATTTTAAATACAAGGAAGGTTAACCTTCCTCCTACCATCCCCAGGCCCACTTGGACCTTTCACCCCAGTATTCTGCCCCTCTGCCCTCTGCTTGCACGCTGTGTCCCCTGCACGCCTAGCCCAGCCTCCAAGAGCTTGCAATCTGCAGAGGACCAGAACTATAAACTTAAAAACGAGCTAACAAAAAACCCCAAAAACTCCAAGGACAACAGTTGAAACACAATGCTGCGTCTCCAACAGTAAGAAGTCTTATTCTTTTTTTTTTTTTCTTCGAGGTAGGGTCTCACTCTAGCCCAGGCTGACCTGGAATTCACTATGTAGTCTCAGGGTGGCCTTGAACTCATGGAGATCCTCCTACCTCTGCCTCCCAAGTGCTGGGATTAAAGTCGTGCACCACCAAGCCCGGGCCGAAGGCTTATTCTTTAGGAATGAGTTGTTTTCTTTTTCTTTCTCTAAATTAGAGCTCCAACGAGTTCCTTAAAGGCTGCCTTAAGGGGGAAAAAATGAGTGAAGACTGGGAAAATACATTTAGCAATATGTTGTAACATCTATTGAGATGAAGAGAAAAAGTGATACTAACTGAATTCTATCCCAAAACAGGGTTTTGTTTGCCTTTGTCTTAAGTATGCATCACAGAAGTGTTAGCAGGTCCCTTAGGAGTTAGTCATTTTGCTAATGGATTTAGAGAACAGCAAGAATTATTTGCTTTTAAACCTGGCATGGTGGCCCAAACGTTTAATCCCAGCACTTGGGAGGCACAGATAGGAGGATCGACTAGTGATCAAGGCTACCCTGAGACTATATAGTGAATTCCAGGTCAGCCTAGGCTAGAGTGAGACCTTACCTTGAAAAAACAACAAAACAAACGAAAGAATTATTTGCTTTTGTCTGGCACTTTGGGACAAGCCTGTAATCCCTGCACTAGGCTGGTGGAGGCAGGAAGACCAATAGTTCCAGGCCAGCCTAGAACACCTGAGATTGTCTCAAAACAAAAACAAAAGCAGACAATTGTGGCACGCTGCTTTAATCCCAGCACTCAGGAAGCAGAGTTAGGAGGATATCTTTGAGTTCAAGCAGCCTGGGACTACAGAGTGAGTTCCACATCAACCTGGGCTAGAGTGAGACCCCTTGAGACACACACACACACACACACACACACACACACACACACACACACACACACTCCAAACAACACAAAACAAAGAAAAAAAAAACACCCTCCCAACCAAACCACCACCACCAAACCCCAAGGATTATCTGATTTCCCTCACCAAACAATATGATTTAGTAGGAAGTGCTCATTATTCAGAGGCCCACAGAGCTCCTTCATTAATAAAAGCATTTGGAATGCCATTTGCCACTATCAGTAAAAACTGAAGATTCATACATGCTACTTGGTGGGTGGACATTTGATACAGTTTCACTTTGTAGCTGCGGCCTATAATTGATTCTGTTACCCTAGTTGCTTCAAACTTGTGGTGATTCTCCTGTGAGCTGGGATTAAAGCTGTGAGTTACTACACTTGGCTCACCTGCTCTGTTTTGGGTTTTAGTTTTTCAAGGGAGGGTCTCGCTCTAGCTCAGGCAGACCTGGAATAAACTATGTAGTCTCAGGGTGGCCTTATTGAACTCATGGTGATCCTCCTACCTCTGACTCCCCAATGCTAGTGCTGGGATCAAAGGTGTGTGCCACCACACCCAGTTGGCTCATCTGCTCTTTATGCCAACAATTCTACTCAAAATTTGTATCTAGGAGCTGGGCGTGGTGGCGCACGCCTTTAATCCTAGTACTTGGGAGGCAGAGGTAGGAGGATTGCCATGAGTTCAAGGCCACCCTGAGACTGAATTCCAGGTCAGCCTGGGCTAGAGCGAGACCCTACCTCGAAAAACCAAAAAAAAAAAAAAAATTGTATCTAGGGCTGGAGAGATGGTTCAGCAGTTAAGGCACTTGCCTGCAAAGCCTAAAGACCTGGTTAGATTCCCCAGTAACCACATAAAGCCAGAAGTATAAAGTGGCACATGCATCTAGAGACCATTTGCAGTGGCAAAAGGCTCTGGCACACCCCTTTCATCTCTCTCCTCGCAAATAAATAAAAACCATATCTGATGTATTTGAAGATATGTGCCTACATTAAGCATGCACAAAAGATGACTATTAGTTTTGTTTCACCAGTCTTCAAAAACAAATAACAAGAAACACATTAAATGCCAATATTATTAATACCCAGTGAAACATAAAGCATTAAAAATATTTTTCGTGCGCTGCAGAGAAATTAAAGATGTTTCATTAACTGAAAGAAACTCAAGGTGTTAAATTGTGAGCACAGAATGGCATGATATTTCTACATCTGCATATGCATACATGATCTCTGGAGGGATATATAGAATATACTTAATTTTCCTGCAAAAGAGGTCCGAGATAATGGATGTTTCACTGAATGTTATTTATAATTATTAATTTAACCCTGCAAATATGAAATAGTTTCAACTTAAAAAAAACAACAATCTAGATAGGGATGAGGAGATGGCTAAATGCTTAAAGGCATCTGCTCGCAAAGTCTGCTGACCCAGGGTTTGATTCCCCATGACCCACATGAAGTCAGATGCACAGAGCTGTGAGTGTGTCTGTGGAGTTCATTTGCTGCAGCAAGGGGCCCTGGCACACCCACACTTACCCACACTCTCTCTCTCTCTCTGTACTTATACATGAAAATATTTTTAAAAATTAAATTAGAAACCTAGGTAATGGATTTGAACAGTAAATGAAAATGAGCCTACTCATTTAAGATCTGGTTAGTGAGCTGTGAATGAGTGTAGACTACATTTTGGTCTTTGTTTGGAGGGTTGGTTGACAGCACTATTACCATTGGGAAGTGGTCCAACCTGTGAGACAAATGAATTCATGAAGAGGAAAGTTTGGGATCTAGAAGGGGAGGAAGTTAGGTGACTGGAAGCATACTCTTTTTTTTTTTTTTTGGTTTTTCGAGGTAGGGTCTCACTCTAGTCCAGGCTGACCTGGAATTCACTATGTAGTCTCAGGGTGGCCTTGAACTCACAGCAATCCTCCTACCTCTGCCTCCCAAGTGCTGGGATTAAAGGCGTGCACCACCATGCCTGGCTTTGGAAGCATATTCTTGAAGAGGATATTGATACTTTAGTCTCTCTCTCTCTCTCTCTCTCTCTCTCTCTCTCTCTCTCTCTCTTTGTTTGTCTGTGTCCCTCCCTTTCCTCTTCTCTCTCTCCTTGTCATAGTCAGCCACTCGCTGCTGGGATGAATCTCCAAAGCACGCACGATTATGGGGAGGAAAAGTATTTATTGAGGTATCAGACCCAGGGGAAGTTAAGAAAAAAAGGCTGGCCCCTTTTCACAGATCCAAGCAGAGACAGAGACAGAAGCCCAGCACCAGCACCAAGCAAGCACACTGTAACACACTGATTCCCAAAATGCAGATCTCCAAACCAGGGTTCTGGCTCTTCTTTTGCAAATCTATCCTTAGTATTTTACATCCAAATTAGAAAGGGTCAGTCCCCAGGAGGCTAGGCCAAAGTGGCAATTCCTCTAGCCAGAAGCTAGAGACAAGTAATAATTTTAATAAATCCTTAATTCTTTTGGGGGACATTATTCAAACTACCACACTCCTCTTCCTCACCATCAGGTGAGAGCTTTCTCCACTGATTGCTTCCACCACAATGTATTGTCTTACCACAGGCCTAAAGCAACCATGGACTAAAACCTCCAAACCTGTGATTCTAAATAAATGATTTCTCTTTATAATTGATTTATTCCCACTAGAATGTTAGCTCAATAAGATTAGCCAAGTCTAATAAGATTTTACTCCTTATCTCTTGTGCCTCAAAAGGTACTTAGTATAAACACTCAATTTAAGAAACTGCTTAGTCAATTAATAAATATCCACAAAATTTTTGGAATGATACATGGATTATATTTAGCTTCATTTGAAGGAGATG
This sequence comes from Zapus hudsonius, assembly GCA_004024765.1. Classification (NCBI taxonomy): domain Eukaryota; kingdom Metazoa; phylum Chordata; class Mammalia; order Rodentia; family Dipodidae; genus Zapus; species Zapus hudsonius. The sequence continues at coordinate 88,947 of PVHP010000207.1, forward strand.
GAGTAAGTTGGAGAATTTCCCTTGTATACTATTTCATAATTATTACTTTTTAATCATGTGAATATTAGTTTCTCACAAGCTAAAGACATTATTTAACTGATAAAAAAAATAGCATATACTGGGCTAGAGAAATTGCTTAGTGGTTAAAGCTGCTTGCTTGCAAAGCCTGACAGCCTGAGTTCAATTCCCCAGTACTCATGTAAAGCCAGATGCACCTAGAGTTTGTTAACAGTGGCAAGAAGCCCTGGCATGCCAATTCTCTCTCTCTCTTTCTCCCCTTGCAAATAAATGAATAAAAATATTAAAAACTAGCTTATACATATATGCAATAGAGTTTACTCATTGAAGATTTAGCTGTTCAGCTGTGAGCTTTTATGGACCAGTTTTTTAATGACTGAACTGTAAAGATGCTGGAATCTCTACAAGAATAGAAGGTGTGTGTTAGTTGAAATACAATGATCAGGAAGACACCATGACTTGTGTGAAGTTATGAAACTTCTAGAAAGAGATGCTTAAAAGGTGGATGAATGCCATTTTCTTCATAGGTAATTAAAAATTTTATTAATTTTCTTATTCCTAGTAGATTAATACATATATATGTTGAAAATTCAGTAGTACAACATTCCCAGTGAAAAAGTTTTCTAAATTTTACCCCATTTCCCAAATATTTATCTATAGACACATACACATATATATTTAATTCCATTAGCATGTTTTTACATGAATAGGTGTATGACTTCAATAATGCACTCTTTTTACAATGTGATATGTACTTTCATTAAGTTCAAGAAGAAAAAGTGCCTTTCTGAGGCTTTTTTTCATCTGAAGTGTCTTACTTATACTGAAACTGCAGAGGGCACTGTGATCCTTCCAACAAATATGACAGCTGCAGGCAGTGTTGAAGATCTTAATGTGCTATATAAATTTCAGGATTGTACTCAACATATATGTCTGTGCTCACTCATTTTATATAAAGTTTATCACAGTTTGTATTTATACCATACTTTCACCTTCAGTAGGGGTAACCTATGCTAAATTTCCAAAGCATACTTCTATCTTAAAATTTTTATTTATTTACTTATTTACAAGAAAAGAGAGAGGGAGGGGAGGAGGGAAGACGGGAGGGAGGAAGGAAGGGAGAGAGAAAGAGAGAGAGAGAGGGAGAGAGAGAGAGAGAGAGAGAGAGAGAGAGAGAGAGAGAGAGAGAGAGAGAAGAGAATAGACACGCCAGTGTCTAGTACCACTGCAAATGAATTCCAGACACATGCACCACTTTTTCCATCTGGCTTTACATGGGTACTAGGAAATCAAACCCAGGCACAGGCCAGAGAGTTTTGCAAGCAAATTCATTAGCCATTGAGCAATCTCCTCAGCCCTGCTAGTTTTTAATCAGGAGATACTTATTTGTACAGATCACAGGTCTGTAATTTGTCTTGTTGGGGGTTTGTCTGAGCTATTTGTCTTGTGAGAAACTACTAGAATGTTAATTGAAAGTAAACATAAATCCCAAAGAATCTCTAAAACTCATTTCTTTATGTTACCACTAACCTTTGTTTTATTATATAGGAGAAGACCTAATAGTGACTCAGTGCTATATGTAGGTCAGTATATCTGCTGGCATCCCAGCAGAGTGCAATGTAGGAGATCAGTGTCTGAGACCGGGGTCTGCAGAAGAAGAGCAGAAGGCACCAGCCAGCATGAATTGTATGACTTATGCCAGGGGTAGTCCTCAAACACCACTAAAAAGAAAAAGCAAGTCTCATTTTCTTTCTTTCTTTCTTTCTTTCTTTCTTTCTTTCTTTCTTTCTTTCTTTCTTTCTTTCTTTCTTTCTTTCTTTTTTTTTTTTTTTTTTTTTTTTTTTTTTTTGAGGTAGGGTCTCACTCTAGTCCAGGCTGACCTGGAATTCACTATGTAGTCTCAGGGTGGCCTCGAACTTACAGCGATCCTCCTACCTCTGCCTCCCGAATGCTGGGATTAAAGGCGTGCGCCACCATGCCCAGCTGCAAGTTTTCTAAGACAATATTGTCCACTCTGCTTCCAGAAGTCAGTGTGTTGAACTGATAAAAGTCCCCTACTTAAAAGAGAATGAAATGAGATAAAAATGGGATCCTTTAATGTGTGAATTAAAATTTTAAATATTTTAATATTTTCTATCCCATGGTCTGGTCCAGCAAGCCCACTGAGGAGGGCCCCCAGTGGGTTGGGGACAGGGAGGAGGGAAATGGGAGTACCATCACAAGATTGCTCATACAATGTGTATAATTATTGACAATAAACATGTTAAAATTTTTTAGTATTTTTAATCTTTCATACATGTTAATGTATAGGTTCTTCTCTGAGCCTCGATTTTGTCACTGTGAGAAAGATGAGAGCAGGACTCTCTTGCATCACCCTTTGTTCTAGTCTTCAGTGCTTGCTCACCAAAGTAATAGGGAAATGAAGTGATCTCTGTTGGGGCTCCTTTCTCATTCTTGCCCAGACATTATTGTATAAATAGACTGATATTTGGCACAAATCTGGTCAGAATTTCTTCATGGTTTATGGTGAGAAATGGCAAAAAAATGAGGATAAGAATCAAATCTCTTTTTCTCTCTCCATGATACAGTATGACTTGCTCTGAACTCATTCTCTGTAGAGACACTGGCCTCTGGGTTCTTTTCTCCCATGGCACACAGTAGAGAGTTCTCTAGGCAGAATAAACAAGGAAAATAGAGTTTTGCTGGCTCTCCTACACTGTGTATGGAGGAGACTGTCAAGACAGGATAATTCATGGAGTTAATGACTTCTGTAGAGTAGGTGACTATCCCAGAATCAAATTGTCTCAAAATGTTATATTTTCATTTCTCTTCAGGGTCATTTTAATTAACTAATAAACATTGAGAAAGAGCATGAAGAAATGTTTTATCCAATTATACTTTTTTAATCAATTTTATTTTTTTAATTGTTTCCCTCAAAACGAGGGACTTGTCAAATGTGTTCTAGACGTCAAAATGTATTTTGGTTAATAACATAAGCCCAGTTGAAGAGCAGTTAGTGAGTTTCTCTTTGTGTCAGGAACTTAGTACTTACATGAATTTTTAAACAAAACATAAAAATATTTTTGCTTACATGGGCTTGATAATCATTCAGACCTGTAATCTAAGCTACTTGGGATCCTGAGGCTGGAAGAGCATGAGTTAAAGATATTGAATTTACTCTGGAAAACTTAGTAAAACCCTGTCTCAAAATGAAAAGTAAAAAGAGGGCTGGGGATAGAGCTCAGTGGTAGAGTGCTTGCAGAGCATAAGCAAGGCATGGGTTCAATCCTTAGTGCTGCAAAAAAGAAGAAAAATAGTTCTAGTTTTGCATTTTTACTAAACTCATATTGGTAATAGCACACTAGACCTTTACCGGACTATTTAGTGGATGGATGGCTGATATGCAATTGGAGTTTGCAACAGTAAACATCTTGGCAATAACATGAAATGTTTCTTTATCTTTCAGATGAATTCATCAAACGATACACATTAAATAAAATATATATCATCCCCCAAATTAAAATACATTGCCCTTTAATTTTTCTTTTGTGCCACTTCTGGTAAGCATGGTTTTTAACTGACTCCATTCTTCCTTTTTGGTTGATACATGGTTGGAGTTTCCCTCTCTCATAAGTCAAGGTTTTGTATGTTAAATTAATACCTCTGGGAGTAAATTACTTTTAGTAATTTAGTTCACATTTACTATAATTTCAGGTAAAAGTTTCTAGACATATTATTGTCCTTGCTGACCTATTCTCAGTACACCTTAGTTTTTCAACAACCTTCCTAAGGTCTGGCATCCCACTAACTCAGTCATTGTCCAGTCTAGTGGGTGTCACAATTCCCTTTGCTCTGGATGCCTACTTTCATGTTAAATGAAATATAACAAATTTATAAATAGCAAATGAGAGAGCATAGTAGTTATTTTATAGATATTGAGTTTCATAGTGCTTTACTTTGGGTCATGTAAAAGTTCTTTTTTTTTGGAAGTAGGGTCTCACTCTAGCCTAGGATGATCTGTAATTCACTCTGTAGTCTCAGGATGGCCTCAAACTCACAGTCATCTCCTACCTCTCTCTCTCGGGTACTGGGTTCAAAGATTTATGCCATGTCTGTTGTGGGAGAAACCAATTGCTCTCTGATTGGACTGGAGGTCCGCTCCACAGGAGGGAATACATGCCTGGTACTGCCACTCTCACTCTTGTCTAGAGAAGTTTCTCTTTTTCAGAAGGTGGTGACCACTGGGTTAACTCAAAAGACACTACAGTGCTGAGAAGAAATGACAGTGGAGTGTTTAGTACTGGGTCATCTCTCTCACACTTCCCAAGGCTCAGGGTCTATTTTGGAAGAGGTGGCAGAAAGATTGTAAGAGTCAAAGGGAGGGTAGGACTGCTCACAACAGCAACTTCCAGACAAAAAATGGCCTTGATATTCATGACTTCACAGTGCCTGATAATAAAAATGGGAGGAAAAGATGATGACACCAAAACAAAGCAGACACTAAATAAGAGGGGGAAGAGATATGAAGGAGGGAATCATAATGCTTTATGGTCTATAATTATGGAAGCTATCAATAAAATTTTTTTAAAAAAATATTTTTATTGACATCTTTATTATCCAAAAATTAGATACATTGTATGAGTAAATTTTATGATAGTACTGCCCCATTTCCCTCCTCCCTTTTCCCAACCCACTGGGTATCCTCTTTGTTAGGCATGTTGGATCAGTACATGGAGTAGGGGGGTATGAATTGTATAAGAGGTAGCCAGTTTCCCACCTCTTTGTGTGTTGTTGCTGAGGGGGGTGATGTCCCTGGATATTCTTCCCCACCATGGCTCTTACAATCTTTCCACCCCTTCTACCTCTCAGTTCCCTGAGTCATGGTGGGTGAGTTTTAATTCTGATTTATGGTTGAGATCTTAAGTGTCTCTGGACTTCTGCTTGGGATTGTGTTGGATATCGTTGGTGTCTGTCTTATTGAACTATCCTGGGTTATCTGACTTGCTGGGGTGATATTATTTATCTCACTACTTCCTCATAGTTTTCATTTGGGGTCTACATGATAGGCCAGGAGTGGCTCATCTCTTGCCAGGATGTCAGCCATCATCCCATGGTTTGTTGGTGGAAGTGGATTGACCATGGCTCTCTTGCTGCCTTCTAAAAAATACAAACAGAATCTCCATGGGAGAGTGTCACAGTCAGCTACATGCCACTGGGATGAATCTTCCCACCAGGCACAATTGGGGGAGGAAAGTATTTATTGAAACTACAGATTGGGGGGAAGTACCATAACAGCGAAAGAGGCTGATCCTCTTTCACAGGTCCAAGCACAGAGAGAAACCCATCACCTACACCACACACACAGAACAGCAAACAGGCAGGAGGGTCAAGGAGAGAATTTCTTCCCCTTTACATAGCCTTAGGGTGGGGTCTTACAACCCTTCCCCATACTTAATGGCTTCCTGAGTCTCTGGAATTTCCTTCCTGCACTGCCCACCCTCTCATTCCTCCCCCATTCCTTCCATCCTGAAAAAAGTGTGTGCCACTATGCCCAGGTTTCTTTGGTTGTTTTCATTGGAGTAGTTGTTAGGCTTTATCTTTTTTATTTTAAAATATTTTTATTTATTTATTTGCAAGGAGAGGGCGACAGAGAGAAAAACAGTGCCAGGGCCTCTAGCCATTGCAAAGAAACTCCAGATGCATGCACCACTTTGTGCTCTCGAATTTAGAATAAAAAATAAGTTTGGGCTGGAGAGATGGCTCAGCAGTTAAGGTGGTTGCCTCCAGAGCCTAAGGACCTCAGTTCAATTCCCCAGTACCCACATAAAGCAGATGCACAAAGTGGTACATGCATATGGAGTTTATAGTGGCTAGAGGCTGTGACATGCCCATTCTCTCTCTCTGTCTGTCTCTTTCTCTCTCTGTATGTACAAATAAATAAAATATTAAAAAATAAGTTCCTAGGTACTTTTTTTGTTTTTATGTTTTTCATGGTAGGATCTAACTCTAGCTCAGGCTGACCTGGAGTTCACTATGTAGTCTCAGGGTGGCCTTGAACTCACATAGATTCTCCTACCTCTTTCTCTTGAGTGCTGGGACTAAAGGCGTGTGCCAACACACCTGGTTCTAGGCACTTTTTATATAGGTAATTGTAGTAGAATTTATATGTGACATGCAAAATTTTTCAGCACATAGTTCTATGAATCTTGACAAATTCATGTTATTGACATGCACATAAATCTATTAAGACACACTATTTCCATCATTGTAGAAAATTATCCCCTCTGGGTATTGTTTCATTACCTCCTTTTCGACTACAATTCAATATCTTCTTAATGACACCTGTTTTACTTTTGTGACTCATGATAATCTGTCATATCAACCTAAGGTAAAACACAGGAATCCCAAAGCCAGTAAAGCAGCATTTCTCTGGACCTTTTCTGGTCATTATAAGTAAATGCTAGTTGATTTCAAATTTAATGGTAGTATGTGTGAGTGAAGCAGAATGCCTAGCATTGGTTCCCTGTTGCTGGGACAAAAACACTGAGCCAAAATCAGCTCATGGGAAGGAAGGATTTATTTCAGGCTTTAGAGAATCCAGAGGAAGCACCATCAACGCAGAAGAAGCTGGGCCACTTTCATAGATCATAGCAGAGAGATGCCACCAAACAGCCAGCAAGCACAACCAGCCAGAGCTTCAACAGACTCTGAACACACTTAAGGTTGAATTTAAGATCTGTCCCCAGTGACACACCCTCCAGCTGGCTGCTAGAGCCTTAAATTGCAAACTTGATCAAAAATACCTCAGACTAGGGATAGGCATGGTGGCCCATGCCTTTAATCCCAGCACATAGGAGGCAGAGGTAGGAAGATCGCTGTGAGTTCAAGGCCAGCCTGGGACTACAGAATGAATTTCAGGTCAGCCTGGGCTAGAGCGAGACCCCCCCCACAACCAAATAAAAAATCCTCAGGCTATTGGAGACACATTCATATTCAAACCACCCCACTCCCTTTGAAAGTAGCTTTCCTCACTGGCCTCCAGCACTGTCTGTGATTTGCAGTTGGTTTCTCAGCAGCACAGGTAACCTTCAAGAGTAGCATATTCATAAAAATTATACTTCTTGGAGAAAATGAAAATAAATTTATTTAATCATTCATTCTGCCTTTACTTGATCACCCATGAGCATTCAGTTATCTGCCTTTGGCAGGGGAGTGGAGTTTCCTTCTTTATTACTTCTTTGAAATGAAATAAAATCTTTCCCACTTGTTTTTAGTTTATCCACAACCTCAGCACATTTTGTGCTTTAGCTTTTCTAGCGCTCCTTTAAGGCTTTATGTAACTTCTCTGATGTTTGTCTTTAAAGTTTTTAAACCATTGTATTTTTTCTCCTTTCCTTTCTCAACACATTCTAAGTCTGCTGTTGGACTGCATCTAACATTTTGAAAATATTTTTTATATATTCATTTGCAAGGAGAGCGAGAGAGAGAAAGAAAGAGAGAGAAAGAGAGAATGGGCACACCAGGGCCTCTTGCCACTGCAAACAAACTCCAGATATATATGCTACTTTTCTTTTTCTTTTTCTTGGCTTTTTCTTGGCTACTGGGGAATCAATACCAGGTCCTCAAGCTTTTTAGATAAGTGACTTCAATCACTGAACTATCTCTCTAGCCCTGCCTTATTTTTGGACTAGTATTTATTTCACTAGGAAGTCATTTCTTACCTATTTTTTTTATCATGCTTACATTATAAGCTAGTTCAAATAACAAGTTAATATAGTATTTAAACATACTCAATTTTATATGTAAAGATATTATCAGAAAGGAAAATGTGACCAAAAAAAATTAAAAGGGGCACAGACTCTCTCATTTAGCTAAAGTATAGTTGTCTTATTTTTAAAAATATTATTTATAAGCAGAAAGAGACAGAGACAGAAAGAGAATGAGTGTACCAGGGCCTCTAGCCACTGCAAATGAAGTCTAGATGCATGTGCCACACTTTGTGCATCTGGCTACTGAACAACTGAGCAATCTCTTCCAGCCCCATGGTTGTCTTTTTTTAAAAAAATATTTTATTCATTCATTTTCAAGCAGAGAGAGAGAGAGAGAGAGGGAGAGAGAGAGAAAGGGAGAGAGAGAGAGAAAGAGAGAGAGAGAGAGAGAGAGCACCAGGGCCACCACCTTGTGGGTCTGGCTTATGTGGGACCTGGGGAATTGAACCCAGGGCCTTAGGCACTGGAGGCAAGTGCCTTAACCTCTGAGCCATATCTCCAGCCCCCATGGTTATCTTTTAAAGACAGCACTTGACTGAAAAGATCCAGCTGGGCTTGGGGACACACACCTTTAATCCCAGCACTGGGGAGGCAGAGGTAGGAGGATCACTGTGAATTCAAGGCCACCCTGAGACTACACAGTGAATTCCAGGTCATCCTGGACTAGAGTGAGACCCTACCTTGAAAATCCAATAAATAAATAAATAAATAAATAAATAAATAAATAAATAAATAAATAAATAATAAAAAAGATACACAGCCAAGTGAATGTCTCTAACTGCTACCTTACCTTTGTTCTGACTTTGTCACCTGTGTTAGGGCAGTATCATTCCTGAATTCTGTGTGGGACCCTGTAATGACACCATCTTCTCAATGCCCTCTACCAGACTGTCCAGCGGGGCTTATGAATCAGTGAGTGTACTCACACAGGGATATATGCATCTGTGGCTGAGTTTCTATTTGCAGAATCATGTTCTTTAATAGAAGCTGAAGAAGCAGCACCACCTGTGGCCCCAGTGTGCTGAGATGCCTACCTCGGCCTTCAAGGTTGCTCGTTAAATTCTACTGCATGTACCAGCGGAGAATGAATGTCCAGTGTGGGCTATACACTTTCCTGGCTCATATCAGAACTATTGCTTTCTATCAAAGCCTTGAGAATATCATCTCCAGTGAGTCTTATTATGTGGTGTCTTTACTAAAAATGCCCTTTTAGTTCATTGTGTCAAAGAGTTTTGAGTTGAACTTAAAAGATTTTCATGGTGCTTAAGTTCTGTTGGGATGAGGCAGCATATTTTATTAGAATGAATACCAAAATCAGTGTCAAAAATAAATACTTGCTTTTGGCACTAGAATTTATGATTTAGAGCGTATCATTAAAGTCTAATGATGTAAGGTAGAAGTGACAAAGCTGGAATGTTTTACATTATGAATGAAATGATAAATATATACAAAAGTACTTGGCAAACATTATGTGTAACAACTATGCTAGGACTACCTCTGTCTTTGCACCAGCCCTTGATTTTGTGGTTATTTAAAAAACATTCATTTTCTCTTGTTGCCTTTTGTGTAGGAACAGACACTTCCACTGTTAAGAGTTCTTGGCCATTCGTCCATCTGGTGCTGAGATAGTCTTTTACAAGCCCCCATTTTTATTTTCACATGCAATTTACTGATTGGTTTCCCATTTCTAAATTTAGGATAATAATACTGATCTCATAACATGTCAAGATAATTAAAAAGAAAGATGAGTAGAGAATCTAGATTTGTTTTACTATATCTTCTGGACCCATGCAGTCAACTTTATATATAGTATATCATCCCTTGGATTTTCATTATCCTAACAGACAGTTTTAAAAATTAAAGCCATTTTCTCATCTAAACTTCCTCTTATATTCCCTATCTTCTGAGACAGGGTATCACTATGTATCCTAGCTGTTGTAGTCAGCTTTCTCATTGCTGCTCAGAAAAGAACCCAACCAAAACAGCCTGGGGAAGATTGGGTTTATTTTGGCTTACAGACTCCAGGTGGAAGCTCCAGGATGGCAGAGAAAACAATGGCATGAGCATAGGGTGGACATCACCTCTGCCACAGCACTGCAAATAGTGGCAGAAAGCTGTACCAAAATCTGTCAAGGGGAAGCTGGCTATAACCCCTATAAGCCTGCCCCAACAACACAGCTCCAACAAGTTTCCAATTCCACAACTGCCATCAGCTGGGGACCAAGCATTCAGAACACATGCATTTGTGGGGGACACCTGGATCAAACCATCACAATCCACCCCTGACTCACACAAACTAATCATACATGCTGTAAAATACAATGCATTCAGCTCAACTCCAAAGTCCCCACGGGTTTTATCAATACAATAACACTTAAACATCTTTCAACTGAGCCCTAATACAAAAAAACAAAACAAAACAAAACAAAAAAAAACCAAACCAAAACAAACCAAAACAAAACAAAAAAACAGAAAAAAAAAAACAAACAAAAACAGCCATAATGGCATAGAACATTCTTTCTGCAAAAGATGGTATTGGGCAAAGACAAATTGAACCAATATAAGACAAAACATCAAACTCTAACTCCATGTCCAAAAACATCAAAACTCTAACTCCATGTTCCATAATAACCAGTGACTGATCTCTGGAATTCCAATTCTGCCCCTCCAGCTTGGCTACTCATAGTTAGGGAAAACTTCATCAGGTGCAGCAGCCATCCCATAGTCCTGGCATTTCACTGGCTCTTCACTGCAACCCACAGCTCATCCTCATGGCTCCACTGAGCTTCCACATAGAATCTCCAACAGGCCTGCTTCATACCGCATGTAGTCAATTCCAAAAAACAAAACCATGCTGTACATCCAATGACCCTCTTTCCTGCATTTGTTATATTCTAAAGTACCAGGTGGTCAACCAGTTTGTTAATCTGGGGGGGCAGGGATAAAGCTGACTTTGAAGAACAGGAAACCTTTTTCAGCATTCAGGTCCCTTACTTCAAAAGAGTCAGTATTCTTCCTGCTGTCCCAATGCAGACCACCTGGCCTAATCTCAATGGTTGTAATCTCTCAAACAATTGCAACTGAAAAGGCAGCAATTTTGGCCCAGAGATTTCATTTCTTTCTTTGCCATGTCCATCTGCTCACACCAGTCCATTTCTATGCAATGCAACCCTGCACAAGTTCTCAGGACACAGGCAGGCAAAATGCAGCAAGCCTCTCACACAAACTGCTTCTAGACCAGTCCTTACAAAGCTCTTTGTCACCTTCATAAACCAAACCTCACATTCCATAGCTCTGACTGCATTCTCTTAGGCCAAGGCTTTAAATGCATCCACATTCCTCCTGCAAATCAGTTCAAAAAGGTCAAAGCTACAGAATCAGGGTTCTGGATGCAATGACTAATCCCACTCTTTGGTGCCAAAACTGTTGTATTCAACTTTCTCATTGCTGTTCAGAGAAGAACACAACTGTCATGGTTTGATCCAGGTGTCCCCCACAAACAAATGAATGTGTTCTGATTGATTGATCCTCAGCTGATGGAAGTTTGGGTTTTACAACCTCACTGGAGCCATGTTGTTGGGGGCGGGATTATGGGGGAAATAAGTCAGCTTCCCCTTGCCAGTGTTTGGCACACCTTCCTGCCATTGTTTGCAGTGCTGTGGCAGAGGTGATGTCTACCCCTCTGCTCATGCCATAATTTTCCCTGCCAGGATGGAGTCTCCCCTTGAGTCTGTAAGCCAAATAAACCCATTCCTCCATAAACCGCTTTTGCTTGGGTTCTTTCTGTGCAGCAACAGAGTAAGCTCACAGCAACAGTTTTGGTACCAGGAATGGGGTCTGTTGCTGCCAGAACCCTGATCTTGTGGCTTGGCCTTTTGGAAGTGATCTGCAGGAGGAATATGGAAGGATTTGAAATCTTGGCCTAAGAGACACCTTGCAGTTCTGTGAGTACAGCTTGCTGGACCATTCTGGTCAGAGTTGAAAGACCTGAATGAAGTAAGAACTCTGGACTGTGAGGTTTGGCTTACGAGGATGAGAAAGAACTTTGTCAGTACGGTGCCAGAAGCAGTTTGTATAAGAAGCTTGCTGTGTTCTGCCTGCCTGTGTCCTGAGAACCTGTGCAGGGTTGCTTGACATAAACATAGACTGGTGTGAGCAGATGGAGATGGCACCAAAAGAAAGATCTTTGGGCTGAAACTGCTGCCGGTTCTCCCCTTGAGTCCATAAGCCAAATAAACTCATTAATAATAAACAAGCCGCTTTTGCTTGGGTTCTTTCTGTGCAGCAACAGAGTAAGCTGACTGCAACACTGACCAAAAGGCAGCTTTTGGAGGTAAGGGGTTTATTTTGATTTATACACTTGAGAGGAAGCTCCATCATGGCAGGGAAAATGATGGCATGAGCAGAGGGTGGATATTACCTCTGCCACAGCACTACAAACAGTTGCAGGAATGTGTGCCAAAAACTGGCAAGGGGAAGCTGGCTATAACTCCCATAAGCCCACCCCTCATAGCACACCTCCATCAAGTTTCAAATTCCAAAACTGCCGTCAGCTTGGAATCAATCATTCAGAACATAGATGTTTGTTGGGGACACCTGACTCAAACCACCACACTAGTCTATCTTCAGACTTGTGATTCTACTGCCCCAGTCTTCTGAGTGTTGGAATTAATAGGTGTGTAGCAACATGGCCTTTACTCTTACTTTAATGAATGAGCCTATGATGCATCAGCTTTCCAAGTCAGAAGTATGGGACACATATTTTTATTCACAACAGTGCAATCTTTTATAAGAATGGAAAGCTTGAGGCTGTCCATTCCAGTATCTTCACTGAGGAAGAGATCCCCCACTTCTTGGAATTATATAAGAGGCTTTATGGTTGAATGAGGGTGGGCTGGGGCTCTGAGAGTCAGAAAAGTTGTGGCCGAGGCAGTTACCATTGCCTGCTTCTCTGCAATCAGCTTGCCATTTAGCTCACCTTATTCTTTCAGTTCAATAGATTTCTTGTTTACTAATATACTTTCAATAGATAATCATCCTAGGACACTTTCAATTATTGGTAGAGACAGTCCCAAAATATTTAACCCCCCTCTGTTGTAGACAGCTCCATGATGCTGGAACAAACTTCCAAATAGACAGTTTATGGGAGGTTTATTTCAGGCTTACAGATCCAGGGGCAATTCCATCAATGGTGGAAGATGCTGCCCCCTTCAAGCAGAGAGACACCACCAAAAAGCACCAAGCACAATTTTGCTAGAGCCCACACTTTTCTCTACACCTTTGGGCTGGAATTCTAATGACACACTCTCTTAGGAGGAGTGGGCCTGCTAGGGACTAAAGCTACAAACTAAGTTTTAATAAAAAAGCCCAAGTCTATGGGGCCCTTGGGTGAGTCCCCACTTTGGGGATCCCGTTAATTTCCAACTGGGTGCTATCTTGCTTGTAATGAAGTCTGCTTTCTGTCTTTGCTGTAATCCTGACTCTTGAACAATAAAGCTTGTTGCACTTACTTCTTACTCATACTAGTCACTCAGGCATGGCATCTCTTTGTCATTTCTTAGAAAAGAATCTGATCTAGCAGAGCTCACTGAGAGTAAAGTTGCTCCCTCCCCTGTTTCAATCACTATCACTCGTTACTAGTTTAGACACTTATACTTCTATATCTTGACTGTTACAGTAACCTTCTACTCCACCCCACCCCCCACCAAATCCACATGCCTGAAATTCCAACTTGGGAGGTGGGGATAAGAGGAGCAAGAGCTCAAGGTTATCCTCAGCTACATAGTGAGCTCAAAACCAGCCTATGCTACAGAGGACTCTGTCTATAATACACAAAAGAAAATGTATAAATTAATGATTCCTGTGGGGTTCTGGGAATGAGTTCTGATGGGCTGGAATCTCATGCCCAGCCTTGAAGTGGCAGATGGAACGGCTCTGCTCATGTCTTGTGGCTTGAAGATCAGCTCTCCACATATAAATCACAATGTTATTAGTTAGCAAAGGAGGATTCAATACTTTCTGTGCCCTTTGTGATGTGGCCCCGCTCCCTCACTGGCCTCCTTTGATGGGGTTGTGCTACTTACCCTTTGTGCTTCAGTCACACTGGCCTTACATCATGATCTCCCAATTTTGGACTTTCAGTAACCAATTTTCTCTGCCAAAAGCAAGACTCCTTGTGTCCCATTATGTTGGTCCATTTATAGTTCTTTTTTACAAATCATATCAAGTTTCATTTCCTTGAGGAACTCTTAGGTTGTGTCATTAACTAAGTGATATCCTTTCATTTCATATTTTCCAATAGTTTCTAAGCTTCTTTGTAACTCTTATCACAATCATGATTTTCAATTGAGAATTTACTTTTAGCTCTAGGAGGACAACATATCTTTAAAAATTAATTTTTTGTTGAACAAATAAAATGAAATGTTTCAGCAAAGAGGAAAGCTTCCATCAAGCTGAAGAAAGTTTTGTTTTCCTCCTTCTACCTCCATCACTGGACCTACCTTTCCTTCAGTTCTATCCCTCCAGCGAGCACTGAGCACTAATACCAACTTCTCACTATGCTGCTTGCGCAATGTTTCCCAACAGAGAGGATGCCGATTTGTGTAACAAAGCATTACTGTGAGAGAAATTTTCTTTTTTTTAATTAGAGGAAGGAAATTCTTTTTTTTAAAAAATATTTTATTTATTCATTTTTAAGCAGAGAGAGAGAGAGAGAGAGAGAGAGAGAGAGAGAGAGAGAGAGAGAGAGAGAGAGAGAGAGAGAGAGAGAGAGAGAGAGGAAAGAGAGAGAGAGAGAATGCCAGAGCCTCCACCTTGTGTGTCTGTGGGTACTGGGGAATTGAACCCAGGGTCTTGTGCACTGGAGGCAAGTGCCTTAACCACTGAACCATCTCTCCAGCCCTGTGAGAGAAATTTTGACCAAAATAATGTTTAAGTATTTACTTATTTGATAATTTCATTAATGTACAGGATGTATTTGAACATTTTGACCCCATTACCTTCCCCTGCCTCCCCTCCTGCTCCTGCAGAATTCTCTGTCCCCCCTCTAATTGAGTCTCCTCATTAGTGTTGGTGTGTGCTTTTTGGAAGATGCAGCAAGTCATTGAACTCCCTGGAAATGTTATATTGGAATGGTAATACAAGCAAATAACCTTACTTCTGATGTGCAAACATGTATTTAATGTTCTTCCATTAGGAGTAAGTTCAAATTAAGGAAGCATCCAGTGAGTCTTGTTGTGAAGCATTTTCTTCCTTTTTAAAAATTTTCTTCCTTTTTAAAAGCTAAAGACTCTGCTAATTTTGCCAAGTGTTATTCTGTACCTGTGGAGATAATTGTATGACTTTTTTTTCCCCTTTGAGGTATTAATAGGTTTGTAATGAGTGACTTTTGTATTCCCATAATAAAGCTGCTTCGATCTTCATGTGTTTTCCTTCTCACATGTTATTGGATGCACTTTGCTGGTACATTTAGGGTTTTTACTTCAATAATTATAAGAGCCATTAGTTTGTCCTTTCTTCTTCCTGTATAAAGTTGGGACTTGTCATAGTCAGTCACACACTGCTGGGGTGAATTTCTAAACCAGGCATAGTTTATGGGAGGAAAGTGTTTATTGAAGCTACAGATCCAGGGGAAGTTCCATAATAGTGAAAGAGTCTACTCTCCTTTCACAGGTCCAAAAAGAGAAAGAAAGAAGCTATCAGGAACATTACACACACAGAACAGCAAACAGGTAGGGAGTGAAGGGAGAGAAATTTCCTTCCCCTTTATATAGCCTTAGGGTAGGGTCTTGCAACCCTTTCCCATACTTGTTGGCTTGCTGAGTCTCTGGAATTTCCTTCCTGCACTGCTCTCTTAGGAAGGGATGTTCATTTCTAGCTTCTCTGAGTTTCTTTACATCCTGCCCCTACTGCCTTCTGGTAAACATCTTCAGAAACCCACCCAAGATAATTAAAAAGATCAAGTTGACAATAGAACCTAACCATCACAGGAGTTTAGATCTTAATATTTTCCCTGAACCTTGAAATTAAATTCAAGTAGTCTTCCTTTATATACACTCTGGAACAATTTATTAAATATTGGGGTTGTGTAATATAAAAATATTTTGTAGAAATCTCACCAAAGATATTTGTATCTTGCGGTCTTTTTTTTTTTTTTTTGTTGTTGTTGTTTTCGAGGTCTCGCTCTAGTCCAGACTGACCTGGAATTCACTATGTAGTCTCAGGGTGGCCTTGAACTCACAGCAATCTTCCTACCTCTGCCTCCCGAGTGCTGGGATTAAAGGCGTGCGCCACCACACCCAGATCTGGTGGTCTTTATAGAGTAGTTCTTTTATGATTTCATTTAATTTTTGATGGATAGTGTTCTGTTTAGAGTTTCCTATTTATTCTTTTAGCAGTTGGATTAAATTACAATTTACTAGGAAAAAATTCCATTTCATCCAAGTTTTATTTAAAATCTTTTAAAAAATTAAGTAGAAACTTTGTACGAACAGGTCATGTGTTGTTACTGCTGTTTCCCTCCTCCCTGAACCCATTCCACTGAGGGCTCTCCTTGGTGGGATTGCTGGAATGATCCATGGGTTTGAGGGCTATGTGTTGTGTAAGCAGCAGTCAATCATTGGGAGGCTAGGTGTGTGTGTGTGTGTGGGGTCAATGCCTCTGGATATTTCCCCACCATGGCTCTTACAATCTTTCTGGCCCTTCTTCCACAAAGTTCCCTGAGCCATGGTGGGTGAATTTTCATTTTACTTTAGTGTTGAGCTCTTAGCAGCTTCTAGATTTCTGCTTTGGAGCATTTTGAGTATCAGCTTGTTAGGCTCACTGTGGAAGTGGCACACTTGCTCATCTCAATACTTTCTCTGTGGTTTCGCCTGGGCCCTAGCTGAAGTGTCAATGGTGGTTCATCTCCTGCCAGGGAGTCAGCTATCATTTCTGGTCTTGTTGGTAGAATTAGGTTGTCCACAGTTCTCACTGCCTTCTGAAAATAAAAACAGATTCTTCAGTGGAGAGTGAGACCAACATAGGTCAAATGGGTTAAGTGTTGTTAATTTGGTGAGATTATAATGGGTGTGGCCTCTCTTTAGGCCCATTATTAGTGGAAGCTTCCCATTAGAGTCCAGATTCTTGGTCTTCATAGGAATTTGGCTTGGATCCCAGTTCTAACTATGGGTTCCTTGCCATTGAAAAGATCTCTTAGCCAATTAGAGAGCTCTTGATTACCCACTTAGGTTGAGTGCCACTATTGCACGGGTGTGTACATCTCACCATGCTGGTTGTTGTCATATAGCAGTGTCCCCTGCTTTCTCCCTGTATTGTAGGCCAGTCTTTCCTCCCAGGTCATGTAGTGCATTCCAGCACTGTATGGACTAACCATCTGAGAACTGGCTTCCTTCCAGAAGTGTCTTCAGCAATAAGATCTTATCTGTTACCTTGGGCAGGTAATCAAGTGCTTTGACAGAAGCCTGTCTGTTTTGAGGACCTTGTAGGTCTCTCTAATCAACAGCTCAATGTGGGTCTGGTACTGGGAGTTACAAGTTATAGCCAATTGTATTAGAGTTAGGCTTCATACCATCCTCTTCAGGGCCCTTGCTACCAGATGATATCCCCATATTCCTCTGGAAGTTTATATCCTTTAGCCTACTGTCCAAGAGTAACGAATCCATGGTCCCAGTTCATTTTGGATTTAATTTTGTGTATATCTCACCCTGCCCTTCTAGTCCCTCCTAAATGCTTCCATTCCTATTTTCTGTGTCTCTCAAGTTGCATGTCAGGTTTGCTTGCAATTCAAGCTGATCCTGATAAGGAACTGCAGATGAGGGAGAATATGTGGCATTTGTCTTTCTGTTCTTGTGTGATTTGCTGAATATGATCTGTTCCAGGTCCATCCAACCATTTTCATGCAAATTTCATTATGTTACTTTTCCTTCCTGCTGTGCAGAATTCCATAGTGTTTATGTACCACAACTTTGATATCCATTCATCCAGTGATGGGCATTGGGGTTGATTCCAATTCTTAGCTACTGTGAATTTAGCAGCCATAACATGACTGGGCAAATGTCTCTGTATTGAAGACAGGAGTCTTCTAAAAGCATTCATACAGTGTCACATAAGGACATTTTTATTCAAGAATGTAATTACTGCTGGGCGTGGTGGCGCACGCCTTTAATCGAGGTAGGAGGATCACCATGAGTTCAAGGCCACCCTGAGACTACTTAGTGAATTCCAGGTCAGCCTGGGCTAGAGTGAGACCCTACCTCGAAAAACCAAAAAAAAAAAAAAAAAATTTTGGGCTGGAGAGATGGCTCAGCGGTTAAGGCATTTGCCTCCAGTGCCTAAGGCCCTGGGTTCAATTCCCCAGGACCCACATAAGCCAGACCCACAAGGTGGTGGCCCTGGTGTGCACTCTCTCTCTCTCTCTCTCTGTCTCTATCTATCTATCTCTCTATCTCTCTGTATCTCTGCTTAAAAAGGAATAAAGAAAATATTAAAAAAAAAAGAATGTAATTACTTTGGGCTGGGGAGATGGCTAAGTTGATAAAGCCAATTGCTTGCAAAGCCTGATGTTCTGGGTTTGATTCTTCAGTATCCACATAAAGCCAGTAACATAAAGTGGTGCATCTGGATATTATTTGCAGTGACAAGAAGTCCTGGCATGCCCATATACTCTCTTTCCTCCCAAATGTATAAATAAAAACAAAAAAGAATGTAATATATTTTGATAATAGTTTTCCTCCATACCCTACCACTGTCCTACTGATCCCCTCCACTAGACTTCTTTGTTTACAGTTGTGCAAAGTATTAAAATAAAAATATTATTTATGCGACTATCTGGACTCTGGTGCTTCATGGCATTGGTTTGGGGAGAGTGAGTTTGTGCTTCTTCCTGGCTACCAACTGTGGTGAGTAATAGGTCCTATGATTTCATTCATCATTGATTTTTGCTGAAATAATTCTTGCTGAGTTCCCACTTCCCTGTCTTTCAGAATTTTCTTTTCATTTTTGAAACACAATAACTCCAAAAGTAATCTTCAGACACTTGCCTTCTAAGACATGACTTTTTTTTTTTTTTTATAAATGCTGACTTTTGCTCAGAGTATTCCTGGCATGTTGACATTCCACATGGCTGCACTTTGCTATCACTCACCCAGTTGTTTTCATATGGTTTGCTTGTTTTTCTAAAGTACAGTGATCATGTGCCACATGATGAGTTTTGCATTCTCCGTGGTACTTCTCACATGAGAGTCCCTCAATTATACCTGGCATTTGTTGATTTAAACTGAAAATGGTTCCAGGCTTACCTTACTCTCTTCTCACAAATCTGTTTAACAACCTGTAATGAATATTATTATTGACTTTCAATACTGCCGATCTGACAGGTTTAGAGACAGTATGTAATCTCTCATCTAACTCATTTATGGCTACAAAAGGATGTATAAACACATTCTTTATTACCTTTAGTGATTCATTAAAATAATTTACAAGCTAGAACAGGAGTAATAAAATTATGAAAGCAGATGTCTAGAAAGTAATTTTGAAAAAGTTTAGTATTTTTTTCTTTTGAAATTTGGCTATGTTAAAAGGTCATTCCAGACAGAAAACTTTATACATTTCATAGTATTCATAGAATTTAAATCTTCTCGTGTACAATAAAATGTTATTTGTGTCTTATTAGAATCCTATCCACTGAAAATGTCTAGTTTCCATTATATACATGGAAGAAACTATCTTTTATTTATTTTATTATTTATTTATTTGAGAGAGAGAGAGAGAAAGAGATAGAAAGAGAGAGAGGGAGAGAGAAAAAAGCAGATAGAGAATGGGTGAACTAGGGCCTCTAGCCACTGCAAATAAACTTCAGATGCATGCGCCACCTTGTGGGTCCTTAGGCTTAGCAGGCAAACACCTTAACTGCTGAGCCACCACTCCAGCCTGGAAGAAACTATTTTTAACAAAATTATATTTCACTATATCTGAATTCTACTAATTTTCCATTGATCAAATAGTTTGACCAAATATAGCTTCTGATTTCTGTGAAATATTTGAAAGGCTAAATGTTGTAAGTAGCTTGTGTTAGTCAAGAAGCATGTGAATATAGCAAAGTATATAATACTTCTTAGCATTATGTTCTATTTACTTGCTTCCTTATTTCTATGAAAAACACTGAATTCTATGAGTAGAATACTAATATTATTATTTTAATATTTTTGCATGGCAATATTTTTAGTATATAGAAGGGGTGCAGTAAAAATTTATTGGGCTCAAATTGCTTATATAGTTGGGGGTTGAGAAATTCTGACTTAAACAACGATATATATGTAGGGGGAAGAACTCAGTGATATATATGTGTGTGGAGGATATATGTCTGCCAGAGTCCTTCTGGGAATGATTTTCTTACTGTCATAATACACATAGGAAGATATTGCTTCTTGTTCTGGGCATTATCTCGTTTTAAAATGCTATGTGAAACTGGCAGCCATTTGTGACTCAGGAAACATGGGTGGTTTAGTCAGTTCTCCAGAGAAACATAGCCACTAGGGTAGCTCTATCCACTGTCACAGGCATCATATATATATATATATATATATATATATATATATATATATACATAAGAAATAAAGAGATATTAGCTCTTATGTTTATGAAGGCTGAGAAGTCTCAAATTATGTCCTCTGCAAGCTAGAGACCAAGGAAGACTGATGGTATAGTTTGAAGGCTTATAGTTACTTTCCAAGCTGGAATTTCTGTCAACCAGGAGCTACTAGGGAGCAAGATAGATTTTCCCAGCTCATCAGAGAGGGAGGAGAGACGGAGAGAATGAAAGAGGGATAGAGGAGAAGGAAGAAGAAAAGAGGGAGAGAAGGGAAGAGGAAGGAGAAGGGAAGGAAGAGAGGAATAGTAGGAGAAAGTAACAGAAATGGAGAGGGAGTCAGGAAGGGGAGACAGAGAGAGTTGAGGAAGGGAGAGAGAGGCGGGGGATGAGCACACCTTTTATTTTCCTGCATCTTCTTTGCATTCAGGGTTTCAGTGGATTGCATGAGTTTCCCCCACATTGTGAGGATGGTCTTTATTTAGTCAGTCAATTGGAATGCTAACCTTTTCTATATACACCTTGATAGAGATGGTACAAAGTAATGTTAAGCTAGATGTCTTGGTATTCTATGATACAGTCAAGTCAACAAAATTAGCTGTCACCAGTCAACCTTTGTCAGCATGAAACTCATCAATGCTTCTCCTTACATCATAGTTAATCTCCAAATAAAAATGATAACAAAGTCACAATCTTGCCCAACAATTATACCATGCAATTATACCATGTACAACTGATACAATTATACCATGTACAACTGAAAATGTACTATCTGTTGTTAGTTTTCTCAGGCTGCTACAGCAAAGTACTGTAGACAAGGCAATTCATCAACAGTAGAAATGAACTGCTCACAGTTTTAGAGTCTGGAGAGTCCATGTTGAGGTAACAGCAGATGTGTCTGCTGAGGACTCACCATGATTAACCATGGGGACTTCTTGGTCATGACATATGGTAGTAAGGATGTTCTTATCGCAATGCAAAAGAACTCACTGGGGCCTCTTTCATGAGGATGTTAATCCCAGCATGAAGCTGGAAATTATTCACTTCTTGTATTGGATATTGGATGCCAATTTAATACTTTAGGGGCCTGGGGTATCATTATTCAGAACATAGTTCCTTCCCTAAAAGAGAAGGTAAAGTATTTGTGTTTTTCTTCTTGATATCCATGTTGGCATGTTTACTGACTTCTACAGAAAACCGCAACTGCCTTGTATCAATGACTGGAAGACAACATTCCATAGCATTCTTCCCCATCCTCCAGATCTTACATTCTTTCTGCTCCCTTTCCCTCAATGGTCCCCGAGCCTTGAAGAGGTAACATAAATTTTCCATTTAGGGCCAAACACACCATAGCTACTTATTCTCAGCACATTTACCAGTTATGCATTTCTACATTAACCACTGCCCACTGAAAGAAGAAATTTCTGTGATCCAGGCTGAAAGCAGCACTAATCTATGGGGATAAACATAAAAATTAGAAGGCATTTTGAACACCTGTCTATTTAACATAGTGACAGTAGTAGCTTCCTCCTTTGGGGGCCAATGACTTCCCTAGTCAAGATCTTTTGACTAGGTTTATAGTACCAGGAATGAATGCCCTCCTGTGGAAAAGTCCTAAAATTGAATCAAAAAATGGTTGGTATGACTCAAGGAACTGAGCGGAAGAGGGGGCAGAAAGAATGTTAGAGCCATGGTGGGGAGAATTTCCAGAGATATTGCCTCCTCAGCAACAACACACAAAGGGTGTGGGAGGGAACTGGCTTCCTCTAGAGTAATTCATAAACCCCTACCCCATGGACTGATCCAGTATACCCACAGAGGAGGATCACCAGTAGATTGGGGACAGGCAGGAAGGAAATGGGGGCACCATCATAAGATTTTCTCATATAATGTATAATAAAGATATTTTAAAAATGGTTGGTTACCTCATAATAGTCATGCCACTATTGCACCAGTATCTTGCCTTGAAGGTTGATTGCAGAGATCCACAGATGAATTAGACTGTTAATAACTTTTCTTCCCCAGCATCCTGCGTAACACCTTTTGGCACAATGAAAGATAGCCAGCATTGAGGAAGAGTCTAGCTCAGTTCCAGCTTGATTTCTTTATGTCCTGCAATTTAAGTGTGTGGTGTCTTCAGCAACAAGTACTTCCCAACTAATTTTGTTGGACAAGAATAATAGCTTAATTTGTTTTAGGAGCCTTTGTTGCCTTCCTGAGCAATGACTCATAGGGTGGTATCTCATTCCTGACACTGCGATGTTTTATCAATAATTTATGTCTTCTGGGAGCAGAGTTATCTACCCACCATTGTCCAAATTCTCTTTTAAAGAAATGTAGTTTTAACTAGCTTATAAAGCAGTGGGTGTCTATATGGCTTTTTAAATATATATCTTTGATGGTTAATCTTCCCTCCCATCCCCACCTCTCCAACATTTGTCACTGCCATCCTTGATTAGCCCCCATCCCTTCACTCTTCTCCCTCTACTATCCTGTCAAAGTCTCTTTCCCATCCATGCTCCCCTTTCAGCTTCCTTGCCTCTACAGACACTTCAACTTAAACACACAAATCTAAAAATTTGAATCTTGGGTCCACGTGAGAGAAAACATGTGGTGTTTGTCTTTTGGAGCCTGGACAACTTCACTCAGTATAATATTTTCTAGTTTTATTCGCTTTCTGAAAATTTCACAATTTCATTTTTCTTCACAGCTGAATAAAGCTCCACTGTATATATGTACCATATTTTCATTATACATTTATCAGTTGATGGATATCTAGGTTGGCTCCTTTTCTTAGCTATTGTGGATAGGACAGCAGTGAACATGGAAGTCATGCAAGCATCTTTACAGAACTGAAGACTTATTTGGGTAAATACCTAGGAGTGATATAGCTGAGCCATGTGGTAGGTCTATTTTTAGTATGTATGTATGTATGTATGTATGTATGTATGTATGTATGTATGTATTTATATTTTTCAGGGAGGGTTCTTGCTCTAGACTAGGCTGACCTGGAATTCACTCTGTAGTCCCAGAGTGGCCTCAAACTCATGGCAATCTTTCTACCTCTGCCTCCCAAGTGCTGGGATTAAAGGTGTGTTTTTGAGAAACCTCCACACTGATTCTTATAGCAGTGGCACCAGTTTATATTCCCATCAACAGTGAATCATGGTTCCCCTTTTCCCACATTCTTACCAGCATTTGTTTCACTTGTTTTCTTGATGCCAGTCGTTCTGACTGGAGTTGTTTTTTTTTAAATGGTGTTTTCACTTCTTTTTTTCATTCTTTTTTTTTTATATTTTTTTAAATTATTTATTCATTTCAAGCAGAGAGAGAGAGAGAGAGAGAGAGAGAGAGAGAGAGAGAGAGAGAGAGAGAGAGAGAGAGAGAGAGAACCAGGGCCACCACCTTGTGGGTCTGGCTTATGTGGGTCCTGGAGAATTGAACCCGGGGCCTTAGGCACTGGAGGCAAGTGCCTTAACCGCTGAGCCATCTCTCCAGCCTTTTTCATTCTTTTTTAAAAAATTTTTTCTTTATTAAGCAGAGAGATAGATAGAGATAGATAGATAGAGAGACAGAGAGTGATAGAGAGCGAGAGAGCACCAGGACCACCACTTTGTGGGTCTGGCTTATGTGGGTACTGGGGAATTGAACTTGGGACCTTAGGCACTGGAGGCAAGTACCTTAACCACTAAGCCATCTCTCCAGCCCGACTGGAGTTGTTTTAATTTGGATTTTCCTGATGGATAAGGATGTTGAATATTAAAAAAATTATTAGCCATTTTTGTATTTCTTCTGAAAAGAGAATTCAGATCCCTAGCTCAATATTATTTTCTTTATTAAGTAGAAACTTTGTATAGATAAATCATGTGTATTGATACCACCATTTCCCCCTCTCTGCCCCCACTCCACTGAGAGCCTTCCTCAGTGGGATTGCTGGTATTCACCATGGGTTGTGGGTTACGAGTTGTGAGAGCAGCAGTCAGTCATGGGGGGGGAGGGGATGTGGGCAATGCCTCTGGATATTCCCACTCACCTTTTCTCTCACAAACTTTTCTACCTCCTCTTTCGCAAAAGTGGGCGTGTTTTAAGTCTACTTTAGTGTTGGGTTCTAAGAAGCTTCTGAAGAAGATTTTGCTTTGGTGTGATTTGAGTATCCTCAGTGCCTGTCTCCATCACCCTGGCACTTATTGTCAGTCTTGCCATGGAAACAGCACTCTTGCTCATCTTGCCAATTTCTCTGTGGTTTCACCTGGACCCTGGCTGTATGTGGGTGGGGTGGGGATGGGATGGTAGGGTAGTGGGGATGGTTTATCTCCTCGGTTCTTGTTGCCTTCTGAAAAAGAAAAACAGGGCTGGGGAGATGGCTTAGTGGTTAATGCATTTGCCTGCAAAGCAGAAGGACATATGTTCGATTCCCTAGTACCCACATAGTGGAGTTTGTTTGTAGCACCTAGAGGCCCTGGCATACCCATTCTCTCTCTCTCTCTCTCTCTCTCTCTCTCTCTCTCTCTCTCTCTCTCTCTCCTTACAAATAAATAAGGTCAGCCTGGGCTAGAGTGAGACCCTACCTCAACCCCCCCAAAAAAAGAAGTAAAATAAAAAAGGCTAATCCCTAATTCATTGTGAGCATATGTGTGTGTGTGTGTGTGTGTGTGTGTGTGTGTGTGTGTGTGTGTGACATTGGTAGTACTGAGCCTTTGATATAAAAGGGAGCCCATCTGTGGTAGTTTGAATCAGCTGTCCTTCATAAACTCATGTGTTTTTGAATGCTTGATCCCCAGGTGGTGGCAGTTTTGGAGGTGGAGCCTTGCTGGAGGAGTTATGCTGTTGGGGGTGGGGTCAGGGTTGTTATAGTCATTGCCTCCTTGTCAGAGCTTGGCTTACTCTCCTGCTGCTGTCCAGCATCTGATCATGCCATGTTTTCACCTGCCATCTGGATGCATCCCCTTCAAAGCCACAGAAAAGCTTGACTCCCAACAGCTGCTTTTGGGTGGGTGCTTTATCCAAGCAATGAGAAGGTATCTACAACACCATTCTTTGCGTCATTACAGATTGTTTTCACATGGCTTAGGCTCTCTGATCTGCCGGTTCACAACTAGACAGCAGAGCCATTTAAAATTCAGCCTTGAACATGCAGTAAAGTCACAGCACTTTGAGCTGAGATTTAGGAGATTAATGAGTCTGTTATGGATTCATGAATTCAGGACATTTTATCCTGAAGAAATTTTATATTTCATTTATTTTGACTGTGATAGTTCCAATATATTATCTTGCATTATAAAATTAGCTAATTTGAGGCACTTGAGGGTGATAAATTTTAAAAATGTGCCAGACTCTTCTGGACACTTACTTGGACAATGAATAATACAATTCAAAGGATGCCAAGGGGTGAGGCTCACCAAAGCTTGGAAGTCATGAACCTTCTTTTTCACCTTCTCATTTTCTCTATAGCCCTCACTGGCCTTGAACTCAAGGCAATCCTTCTACCTCAGTGTCCCAAGTGATGGGATAAAAGGCGTGAGCCACCACACCCAGATCACCTTCTCTTCTAGCAACCCCCTCGTCATCCGCTCTTTACCCAACCCAGTTCTCCTGTTCTCTAAGCAGGTCTCAACGATAGACAGAGCTGATAAAGCAGCATTTTGGGGTTTAGGGAGTCAGTGAGCCCCAACCTTAGGTTCTTATCTTATTTTGCAAAGAATTGTTAAAACAGACTCCAAAAGTGTGAATTATGAATGATTAAGTTTATTTAAGGAGAAATCATGAATTATGAGGCTTATTTAGGGAAAATTGGTATTGTGGGAAAGGCTAGAACAGTCGTACACATACGTGGAAGACAGGACCTGAGGCCCCATGCCAAAAGATTTAGAAGACCCATCTCTTCAAGAGAGAAGACTCTCTTTTCTCTTGCTCTCTCTGCTTGCAATTAAATAAAAATAAATAAATAAATAGCTATCTTACTCCCGTTTCTCCTTCAGTGTGAGCAAAAAAATCACCACAGGTGACAAAACCATTCCAAGTAACCACTTATCTCATCCCAGGGTGATATTTTCAGCAAGGATGTCTTTGGTTGTCTTAATTAGTTCAGACTGCTGTAATAAATTACCATTGATTGGGACATGAAACATGGGACATGGAAATTCTTTCTCACAGTTTTGAAGGCAGGATATCCAAGATTAGAATTCCCACAGGTTGAGGTTCTGGCTGAGGACCCAACCAGCTTTAGTCAACTGCCAACTGTATGCTCACAGGGCTTAGAGCAGAGACAAAAAAAACCCCATTCTGGTCTCTTCAAATGACACTTGTTCTCTTTATGAGGGCTCTGTTCTTAGGACCCAACTTCCTTCCACTAGCCTTGATTCCGAAAACCATCATGTGGATTAGGATTTCTTTTTTATTTTTAATGTTTATGAGAGAGAGAAAAAAGAGAGGAGAGAGAGAGAAGCAAGCAAGCAAGCAAGCAAGCAAGAAAGGCCAGTGCCTTCTGCCCCTGCATGTGAGATCTAGGTCTATGAGCAACTTTGCATATCTGGCTTTATGTAGGTGGGTACCCAGCTTGGAAAGGTTTCCAAGAAAACAACTTTAACTGCTGAACCATCTCCCTAGCACTGTATTAGGATTTCAACAAAGGAACTTTGATATGAACACAAACATTCAGTAAATGCACTAGTGTTTTCAGGTTTTTTTTCAGATTACAATATAGCATCCAGGTTATAATAGACCAATAAAGTTCAGTTTCCCACAGTGAAAGCACAGCATATAATACATCCCATGGGCATGGCCTTAAATAATATCTAATCAAAGGTTTGTAAATTTTTATAGTTTCTCTAATTAGTAAAGAATTCTCAGTTGATGGCAGTATACATTTACCAATGTCCCATGTGGCATTTAATACCTACATTTAATACCAACATTGAACAATAGAATGGTTTCAAAGTCTTAGTTTTGGCAGGCAACACTAACCAACCTAAAATTTCACAACAATTTTTTTTTGAGGTATCTTCTCACTCAAGCCCTGGCTGCCCTAGAATTTACTATGTACTCTTAGGCTGACCTGGAACTCATGGCGATCCTCCTACCTCTGCCTTCCAAGTTCTGGGATTAAAGGTGTGTGTCATTATGCCCGTCTACAACCATTTTATATGCATTATTTCTTAAAGAATTCTTTCAGTTAAAATTTACTAACCATGTTATTATTATTATTTTTTTTGTTTTGTTTTTCGAGGTAGGGTCTTGCTCTAGTCCAGGCTGACCTGAAATTCACTATGTAGTATGGTGGCCTTGAACTCATGGTGATCCTCCTACCTCTCTCTGCCTCCTGAGTGCTGGGATTAAAGGCCTGCGCCACCACGCCCAGCTACTAACCATGTTATGATGAGGTTAAATTTAAATTAAAGATATTTAAGCAACACATTAAAATGAAGAGATACCATGCAAGCAAATTGTCCCAGTTTTATTGAGGTATAATTGACAAATAAATCAGTGCACATTTAAGGAGGGCAACGATGATTTGATATATGTATTTTTAAATGATTATAAGGGATGTCCAGATTCTGTGTGTAGTGAGTGCTTTTAAGGTCTACTGTAAAATATAAAATATGTAATACAGAATTAACCATACTCATGATGGTGTACATGAGATTCCTATTCATCTCGTGTAGCTGTGGCAACTATCCTCCCATTTTCTTTGAGCCCTGGTCAGCCGCTCTTCTACTCTGTTTCTATGCATTCCAATCTTACAGCATGCACATATGAGTGAGATCGTGTAGGAGTTGTCTTTTTCTGTCTTATTTATCTCACTGAGCACAATGTTTTCCAGGTTAATCTATGTTATCAGAAATGGCATTATTACCTTTTTTTGAAGCTGAATAATAATTATGTGTGTAAGCACAGTATCTAATTATTTATAATAAATATGAAAAAAAAAACTCTTTAAAAAGTCAGATGGAGGGCTGGAGAAATAGATCAAATACTAAATGCACTTGCTTGCAAAGCCTGCTGGCCTGGATTCAATTCCCCAGTTCTTTCACAAATCCAGAGGTATAAAGTGGCACATGTGTATGGAGTTCCTTTGCAGTGGCAAGAGGCTCTGGCATGCTGATATTCTCTCTTTCTCTCTCCCCTCTTTCTAAGCTTGCAAATAAATAAATAATTAATAAAAAAAACTCTGGGGCTTGAGAGATTGCTCAGTGGTTAAGATACTTGTTGGCAAAGCCTGACAACCCTAGTTCAGTTCCCCAGTACCCACATAAAGACAGATGCACAGAGTAGCACATGCATCTGGAGTTCATTTGCAGTGAGTAGCTGGAGGCACTGTTATAGTGAACTGATCACTGCTAGGACATAGCACCTGACCAAAAGTAGCTGATGAGAGGAAACTTTTAATTTTGGCTTATAGTCTCAAGGGGAAGCTTCATGATGGTAGGCGAAAGCATGGCACGAGCAGAGGCTGGACATTACCTTTGCCACAGCAGGTGGAAAACAGAGTGAGATAAACTCTGGAAAGGGGAGCTGGTATGGCAACCTAAAGGTGAACCCCAGGAACACACCTCCTTGAGAAAGACTCCACCTCCCAATTGCTATTAGCTTTGTACCAAATATTTAGAACGTGTGAGTTTATGGGGGACTTCAATTCTAACCACCACCAGCACTGATGTATTTAATTCTCAAAGTCATTCTCTTTTCAATAAATCAGACTGATTCAAAGCCTACAGTGCATTTCTGTGTCTATTTCTATTCCCAGAATTACATCATGGTGAGAAGTTACAGGTTTCAGGGAAAAACTTTCCCATTCTCTCAGTAGTGTTTTCTTTTAAATCTAATAAAGGATAGAAAAATCCATTAAGAAAGAGATTTTCTGCTAAAGTTTTCTTAGTGTCTTTTTCTAGAATATGAAATTAAAGTCCCATGTGAATGGAATGCTGAGTTATCAATTGTAGTTGCTGATGTTAGACTGGATATGCTTTCCTGTTTGGTATTCATCCCTGCAATTGGTTTCTGACTTTCTGGATCTTGGCAAGACCAAGAACAATGACATTTATTTCTGTAAAGTTTGTTTTTGGCTTGTATAATTTCTGTGTGTGCACGTTCATGTGTGTGGGCACACATGTGCATGTGGAGGCCAGAGGTTAATGTTGGGTGCCTTCCTTGATCATTTTCCACTAAACTGAGGCTGGGCTTCTCACTTGTATTTGGGGCTCACTAATTTATCTAGTCTAGTTACCCAGCTTGAACTGGGGACCCTGTCTCAGTCTCCTAAACACTAGCTCACCTAGCATTTATCTGTTTGCTGGAGATCAAAGCTATGATTTTCGTGCTTACCTGACAAGCACTTTAGTCACTGAACCACTTTCCCAGTCTTTGTTTATATAATTTATTTAGTTTTTGGATTTTCAAGGTAGGGTCTTGCTCTAGTTCAGGCTAACCTGGATTCACTATGTGGTCTCAGGGTGGCCTCAAATTTATGGCAATTTTCTTACCTTTGCCTCCAGAGTTCTGGGATTAAACGTGCCCTGTTTATATAATTTCTAATGATTCAGATATACTTAAAATATATTTTCTTATTTGTTTTCACTAATTAGGTACATTGTATGAGCAAGTCTTATGATGGTACCCCCCATTTCCCTCCTCCCTGTCCCCAACCCACTGGGGGCCCTCCTCAGTGGGCTTGCTGGACCAGTCAATGGGATAGGGGTAGTTAAAATATACTGGAATCACAGGCAGGTGCCACCAACACAAAGCTCAAGGATTTATTTTTCTAATATATTTACTGCTGTAACCCTTTAATCCCAGCACTCAGGAGGCAGAGGTAGGAGGATCATGGTAAATTTGAGCCACCCTGAGACTAGATAGTGAATTTCAGGTCAACCTGGGCTAGAGTAAAACTCTATTGCAACAACAACAACAATAACAAAAAAATTTAACCTCATTTACAAAAACGTAAGTGGCTGAGCAAGATTATAATGACAATGAGCATAGATTAAAAAAAGACAAGAATTCTCAGTGCTGAAGCCTGGGGCTCACCAACATGTAAAGGCAGACAAAAGAGAAAGGATATGAACAGATCCTGAGTGACCAGTGAAATGGGAGGAAAACTGGGAGAATATGATGCATTTGAAAGTCTGGTTTAAAGAACATTTTGAGGAAAGTAACTGCACTACTTTCATATCACTATGACCAAATACCTCACCAGAAGCAGTGTGAGGAAGGAAGTGTCTATGTCAGCTTACAGGTGGAAGTTACAGTCATCCTGGCAAGGAAGGCATGGGGGCAGGAGCAGGAAGCAGCTGGTCACATTGCACCCACAGTCTGGAAGTCGTGAGTAATGGATGCTGCTACTCAGCTTGCTTTCTCCTTTTCATTGAGTCCTGGATCCCAATCCATGGAATGATGCCACAGTTAGGTGATGTCTTCTCCCCTCAGATCACCTAATCTAGAAAGTCCCTCAAGACACGTCCAGAGGTTTGTTTCCATAGTGACTCTAAATCCT
Organism: Zapus hudsonius; assembly: GCA_004024765.1. Lineage (NCBI taxonomy): Eukaryota > Metazoa > Chordata > Mammalia > Rodentia > Dipodidae > Zapus > Zapus hudsonius. The sequence goes on from PVHP010000207.1 coordinate 119,809, forward strand.
GTCAAGTTGGCAAGCAGAGATTAACATCACAATCAGCAAACATTTATCAGTGTTCAGTGGAATGGCAACTGTGGTAGATCTGGAATTAATTAAACTTGGAGTCAAGACAAGTTTGTTAATTAAGGAAGAGATTATAAAAGTTGACATTGAAATTCAAGTTGTTAAGGTAGTAAGTATAGGTTGCAGTCAGCTTCTTGTTCCTTCGACAAACAGCCAACCAGAAAGAGCTTATAGGAAGGAAGGATTTATTTTGGCTTACACACTTAGGAGAAACTCTATGATGGCAGGGGAAAACTTGACATGAGCAGGGGCTGGATATCACCCCCTGGTCAACGTCATGTGGACAACAGCAACAGGAGAGTGTGCCAAACACTGGCAAGGGAAGTTGGCTATAACACCCATAAGCCCTTTCCCAACAACATACCTTCTCCAGGAGGGTCCAATTCCCAAATTACCACCAGTTGGGGAACCTAGCATTTAGAACACACGAATGTGGGGGACACCTAATTTAAACCACCACATATATGACCTTCAAACATGTTGATTTTCATGTCACTTATTCATGGACATTTGCTGAACTTCAGCATATGCTCAGCATGGGGTAGAGAGGACCATGACCCTGGCTGTCTTTCATTAGTGATGTCTTCTCTTCTGAATTATGCAAGAGAAAGAAACAAAGGGTACAGATCACAAAGGAAAAAAAAATCCTTGTCTGAAGAGTGCATGATTATCATACAAAATTATAAGAATTCTGGGGCAAAAGACCATCTTCAATGTGGTTGAAAATATTTGCAAGCTAGAACTAGGGATTCAGGGCAATAGGCACTGGATCCTATACTCTTGGGCTCCCAAAACAAGATGCTCTAGGGGAGTGAGTGACAGGGAGGCTACTAAAAATAGAATCTAGGTAATCCAGAATTGTGTATATTTGTTAACCTACACTGATCACACTCTCCGAAGGAGATTGTGCTTGTATTTTTCAGGATGCAGAGAGAGAGCTGGGGCCCATCTAACCCTACCAACCTACCATAGGCCGATACCTGAGATTCTGGCAAGAGAGGAGCCACCACAGTCATACCGTGGAGGATCCATATGGAACCCCGCAGAGAAGGACGGGAGGAATGAGGGACCCACAGCCACAGACATTCAATCTACACAGGATAAGCCAGTGAGACAGAAACCAACGATTTTCAAAACAAAGACAGACCCCTAAGCTCACAACCTTAAAGCAACCTTAATACCCATCCACCACGACTCAGGGAACTGAGCAGAAGAGGGGGTGGAAAGATTGTGAGAGCCGTGGTGGGGGAGATTATCCAGAGGCATGGCCAGGAGAACCTGGCTGAATACTAGGCTATCCATGTTCCCTGTCACAGAGACTGATCCAGACGACCTATGGAGGAGGTTATCCAGGGTAGTGGGGAGAGGAGGGCAGTGGGGAATTGGGGATAACAACTCATTGTTTGCCCACTAAATGTTGTAACTCATTATGGACAAGAGTTAACCTTTCAACAACTGATAAATTCAGTTTTTTACTCTCATAAGTTTCACTAGTTAAACTTCTGCCACAAAATAAATCAGGATAAAGGTGATAAAATATTTTATTTAGAGTAACCAAAGAAGGCTTCTCTGATTATCTAATACTTGAACAGACTTAATGGGAGAAAGAGAAGAGGGAGAGAGAGAGAGAGAGAGGAAGGAAACTGCAAGGGGTGGGAAGAAGTCATGTATATATTGGAGAGGCATCAATGAGGTCAGTGTGGTTGAGGAATATAAACAGAGAGTAAGAGGCTGATGAGATGGTCAGCAGTTAAGTGCTTGCCTGGAGAGTCTGATGACCCGAGTTCGATTTCCCATTACCCACATAAGGCAAGTGGGACATGCATCTGGAATCCATTTGCAGCAGCGGTAGGCCCTGGCATGCCCATTATCTCTGTATGTCTCTCCTCTATCTCTCTCTGCTTGCAAATTAAAAAAAATAAAAAATCCTTAAAAAAGGAGTAATGGTGGGGCTTGGTGGCTCCCAACTTTAATCCCAGCACTTGGGAAGCAGAGGTAGGAGGATCACTGTGAATTCCATGCCAGCCAGGGACTACAGAGTGACTTCCAGATCAGCCTGGCCTAGAGTGAAACCCTAGAGAGAGAGAGAGAGAGAGAGAGAGAGAGAGAGAGAGAGAGAGAACAGAGAAGTGAGTAGTGAGGCAAAGGATGGGTTAATTAGGGCACTGTAGGAAATGGTAATTTTTGGTTTTTACTCTGAATGAGATGGGAAATACTGTTAAGTAACCCTTGGAAGGTATGAGTTAATAGGAATATTACAAGTATGCGATAGAAGAGCAGGGCTGGAGAGATAGCTTAGCAGTTAAAGCCACTTGCTTGCCAAGCCTGACATCCTGGGTTCAATGCCCCAGCCCATGTAAAGCCAGTTGCACAGGGTGGCACATGCACCTGGAGTTTGTTTGCAGCAGCAAGAAGCTCTAGCACATCCCATCAATCTCTTTCTCCCTCTGTCTCTTCTTGAAACTAAATAAATAAAAATAAAAAGGGTTATTATGGCTGCTCTGCTGAGAACATAATGTAAGGCATAAGAGTGGTGGTGGAGAGACTGGGCTATTCAAGACAAAGGTTATGGCAATAACCCCCATGATAAGTGGAAGTGGATTGGAATGGGGTTGAGGTAAGTAACTAGGTGCTGGAAAGAGGCTTCACCATATAATTTGAAAACACACAACAGGATTGGAAGTGGAGAGTGAGAAAAGGAGATGAAAGGCCTCAAGTCCAAAAATTTTCACTTGTGCACTTAAAAGAACAAGACTAAATGAGACACAGTATGTGACTGAAATGCTCCTCGGCGGTGAGAACCAGGTCTTCACGCTCAGGGAGCTTTCACGGAGGGCTTTAGCTTCTTGTTGGCTCCTGCTTATTGATTAAATGAATATATTTACCTTTTCTTCTTTGCCACCTGCCACCACACATATGCCTGAGGTCCTTTGTAATGTAGGGTGAGTATAAGCTGCTTCTTGAATCAGGCATAACTGTGACTTAACATGAATTTAAATATTATGACTGTAACCCAGAACACTGTAGGTAGGATGATTTAAATGCTTGTCATTTTCTAATTGGGCTTTATATCATTGTGTAAAAAAATTATATGACTTCTTAACTGGACCCATTATTCTTTCTACTTAATTTTTGTCTCTGAATGACACATTCTTGCCTAACTCTACCTTCCAGGCTAACATGGGATATCAAAGTCTTTCTTCCCTTAGAATGTACCTTTCAGAGCAAGAACAATGGGAAAGCCTGGCAGCTTGAGTTTAGACAAACTAGCATGTGTCATCTCTCAACTTGTCCAATAAAATAGACATTGTACACTACTACCTAGGGCAAACTGAATACCAACTTCTCACTTGGAAGGACTTTAGCTATTTTCTTTTTTTAAAAAAAATTTTAAAGCTATTTTCTTTGAGTGATGTTTTTGGGCTTCTGATATAACACTAGAATTTTCATTTAAACTTGCACACTTTACCATGCTCTTGCATGCTTATTGTATGGGTTAGTTTCACCAGAAAATGAAGAAACAAAAGAGGTTCCACAAAGTTAAACTTAGATATAAGACCATAAATGCATGAACAAATAGAGTATTGAAGTAAGTTTATATATTGGTCCAGACACAGTTATGGGAGGAAAGGCTTTATTGAAGCTACAGATCCAAGGGACGTTTCATTATAGTGAAAGAGGCTGGCTCCCTTTCACAGGTCTAAGCAGAGAGAGAGAAAGAGGGAGAAGGGGCCACACACACAGAACAGCAAACAGGCAGGGGACAAAGGAGGTTTCTTTCCCCTTTATATAGCCTTAGGGTGGGGTCTTGAAACCCTATCCCAAACTTGTTGGCTTCCTGGGTCTCTGGAATTTCCTTCCTGCATTGCCCTCCCAGGAAAGGATGTTCATTTCTTGCTTCCCTGATCTTCCTTATATCCTGCCTCCTACTGAGAAGGCTGCCTTCTTGTGAACAACATCAGAGACCCACCCAAGATAATTAAAAAGATCAAGTTGACAACAAAACCTAACCTTCATGCTTACCAAGAAGAGGGGGTGTCACAGGGTCATTGAGAAGAACAATAAGAAAAGGCATACAGAGTTCTTAGCATATTACCTTACCTAATAAATGATGATTTATTAAAAGTAAATTAATAGAGTGATTGATTTACTAACAAATGTCTTCCCAACTTCAGAAAATAATAACTGCAAAGAGAGCTGGAGTTGACTAGGCACTTATGACACTATTTCTAAACTTGATATTTTAAACAAAATGACTGACTTTTTAATATGGAAATTTATCTGGTAATTTGAAAATAAACATTTTAATTTAAAATATTCATACTCCTAGGCAAGCTAGGTATTTAAAGGGAAAAGTTTCCATTTTCTCTTAGGAAGATATATTCTATTTCTTATTGGCTTATATAGTCCATGTTAAAGTATTTTGGAGCAAGATTTTTCAAGATGAATTTGAAACCAAACATCAGCAATGAACATTCCACATAAAATGAAAAGGGGCTGGAACAAGCTGTCTCTTGGTGCAAGAGGTCTCCAGGGATGCCAGTTATTGAATGTAGAGATGAAAGCCTGCTGGCTGAATGTCCATGGACAGGGATCATTGTTTTCTCTCTCTTGTTTTAGTTGCTTTCTTGGCTAGCTTGGGCTGCAAACAGCAAGTTTGTTTTTTTGATCTGTTCACCTTTTCACCCTTTCAGCTCTCTGAGATACAGTCTACCACTGGTTACAGTTAGCTAGATAAGGAAGAAATGATATGCAAGGAATATTCACATGCAAAAACCAGACTTTTACTTAAATTCCACTATCAGCTGGACACAGCACTCTGCAGCTGAATTTATTTTGATCATTTCACCCCTCTACTACTGAAGTGTAGATGTTAGAGCAGAATAGTTCAGTTTCCCTTCCGCCACCAGAATTTATTTCCACATACCCAACCCTTCTACATAGTACCTGCTCCACTGCTCTCCGCCATGAGAGGCCTTGTCTGACAGCATGTGATTAGGTAGACGGGCCCTCCAGCTGTACTTGACTCAGCTGAAACGACCTCACTGGAACACATGATATAAGATTTCGATTAAAAATACATCTTTTCTTAGGTCATTTCCTTTCTTCATGGATATTTTTTTCCCATTCTTTATGACTCCTGATCATGGCCATGAATGTTTTCCAGAGAAACATATTGGAAAAATATTTCAACTCACTTTATTTGCTCACTACTATTCTTTCACTTACTTTGTTCACTGTTATGTTATTGTAACTTTGAATCGAAACATTCGAATCTTGAACTTGTATAGGTTTTTCCTTATCTTTGTTTCCTAAGCAATATAATATAACAATTATTTAAAATGCCTTATTTTAAAATAATCTATAGATAAGTATATGGGAGGAAGTTGGGCCATAGTGCCTCACACCTATAATGCCAGCACTTGGGAGGCAGAGGCAGGAGGATTACTGTGTCTGAGGATAGCTTGGGTGAGATAATGAATTCCATGCCAGCCAGGGCTCGAAATTTAGTAAGGCTTTATCTAAAAAAAAAATCCAAAAAATTCTAAAAGTCTATGGGAGGATGTGTATAAGTTACTGGAGAGTTCTAAGTCAAGAAAAAAAATACTGTTTTAGAACATAGCTCTAGATTTTGCTATCCATGGGAGTCTGGAAACCAGTTTCCTACAGATAGTGAGGGCAGTGGATTGTTATTGGTTATCAGATTTCAAAAGTGACGGCAGTACATTTCATTCTAATTGCCTGTGATTAAGTAAGCACTAGTGGATCGCTCAGAGCTAACCCAGTAGCCTCTTCCTGTGTATCTTTTGGAGGCCTTTGATTCTAAACACAAGGAACCTGGGATCAGAGGAAATGGTGATTTCCCCAGAACTTAAAGCCAACATTTATCCGTGTACTTATGGGAACATTTTATAGAATGATATTACAGAGAGTTCTATAAATTTTCCTTTTGCCAAGAACCTAGTTGACTAGAAGGCTATGGGGGTGTGGATTAGTTTGGTAGCTATGTCATAAGAGATAGACACCCAGGCTGAGGGGCTTTCTCACAGATTTATTTTCTTAGAATTTTGGAGACTAAAATTCTGAGATCAAGGTGTTGGCAGGTTTGGTTCCTTTTCTTGGCGGATAGATGACCTTCTGCTTCTTGCCCTCATGTGGTCTGTCTTCTTTGTATGCCTGTAGACTGATACTCCTGAAAGGATATCAATGATATTGGATCAGAGCTCACCCTAGCCTCCTCACTTTAATTATTTAATGATTGAATCTACAAATACCTGCTCTTTTCTGAATTATTGATGGAGTCATATGAATTTGGGACATATAAAGTTCCTCAACAAAAATATGAGTTTTAAAATTAAACATCAGAAAAGTAAAAACTAAATTCAACTAATTTCAGAACAAATTTCCCCAAGCCACAATCTTTTTGCCCAATTTTTATTAGCTTTTCACTCAAACCCTTTTTCCTTAAACTTGTCCCTTTTGCATGAACCCAAGCCAGGACCAATGTCAGCAATATTTATTGAGCACCATTGTGTATAGAACACTGCTCCTGGAGTGCTGAAGTCTAGGATACTGATTGGGCTCATCAGCAGGTTCAGGTTTTCTTTTCAAGCAACATTGGCATCTGTGTTATGCAATGAGAAAATTGTGGAGGTGAGCTTTTGGTATTCTAAATCCTGAAGTGTAGAAGTCCTCACTGTAGGAAGGAAGTCTCCTTTGTAAATAAATGTATTTGATTACCAGGATGAGACCCTCTGAACCATGATGAGATGGATTGCTAGACTTCTCTGTCTGAGCAAGAAGCACAGATTTGGAATGTGTGTATGTGTGGGTGTTTGAGTTTGGAAGTGTTTTCTGAAAGTGAGAGAAGAGGAGAGAAAAAGAGCATAGGCAGGTAGAGATTCTGCTATTTGATGTGGTTGGAACCCGGAAAGACACACCATTAAAAATGTCTCTGAGAAAATCAGAGCTGTAAGCATTCTCCAATTGTCTTACCATATTGTGGACCCTGTATGTTATGATATTGACTTGCTAGGCAAGATGTGCCCACTGGTCAATAGTGGTATGATTGTTATGGGTTGACCAATTGCTTTTTAGTTGGATTTGGGGCACAATCACACAAGAGGGAATTTATTCCAGGGACACTGTAAATCTGGTCATACATTTTCACACAAGAGAGAACTCATGCCTGGTATTATTAATATGGTCAAAAGCTCATGGCTAAGGAAGTCGTAGGCTCAAGGGGATGGGAGGATACCACTGTTGTTTTGCTTAATGGGTGTGTTGACAAACTGCCTTCTTAAAGTTTATACCCACAGATTACTGCACTTCTCAGCTTTGGTCAGAAAGGTTTTCTTCTGCAGTGGGCAGCACTTAATGCAGAGACTCATAACTTGGCCAAGTGTTAAGAATAAGTGAGTATTGTGTATCCATCCCTAAATTGGATATCTATATCACTTCCACTATGGCTCAGGGAAAACAGGAGAGCCCAATTATTATAGAAGAGGCCAAATTATTTTTCTGTATTTTAAGAGGGTCAAGAAATCGCCAAGTAATAAGCTGTCTTCTCTCCAATATGAAAGCCCACTCTCCCAAACTTGTCTTTGCTGAACACTCTTCTCCAACGAGCCTTCCTTGTAAGCCAAGGCAACAGGACCTTTCTTAGTTTTTGACAAGATGAATCATAAAAGTGAAAAAATGTTATGGGGATGATTGCTTGCTTCCGGTCACCGGTTCTTTCCTCCAGTCTAACGTTTTTTGCCTTATTAGTTTTTACCTCAGGCTTCTTGGTCTAGTTAAGAAGAGATGATTGCTGATTCTCAGCATGAAGAGCTCAGTTTGCTTTTGGTCCTTCACATGCATCTTTTTACAGCAATCTGTAGCATTTCTTTTTTATCTCCTTGGGTTACTAGGCAGTTGAAGGTTTCCTGATATTCTAGGCTATCTTGAAAGACGTCTGGAAATAGCAGAGTTAAAAAAAAAAAAGAACTTTCTGGCTGAAACATGTTTCCTGATTTTGTAACCGTGTATTTGAATTTTGGGACCAGTAAGTAATATTGAAAATGTTCCTTATTTAAAAAATATTTTTATTTATTTGCATGTGTATATGAGAGAGTATACAGATGCTTCAGGGCTTGCTGACACTGCAAATGCTACATACATGTGCCACTTTGTGCATCTGGCATTATGTGTGTAATGGGGAATTGAGTCCCCAGGCCAGCAGGCTTTGAAAAGAAGTGCACAGGTGTGTACTTCATACCCAGCTGGTTGATTTTGTAGTTTGCAGGATCTCCTGCTTATTCACACTGTTGGTGACCAATATCCTCCAGTGGCTCTCATAGCACTTTCTAGCACTATGGAGGCTGGCTAGGAGAAAATTTACTTCCCATTTAGTCTTGTGGTCTCTTGTGACTGCAGCCTGTGGTGGCTTCAGCAATAGGGTCTTACCTTTTAGCTCTGGTGGGTAACCAAGTGATTTGACAATGGCCTGAATTATTTTGGGGACATCATGGGTCTCCCTGCCCAACAACTCTCTGTGTGTATGGGTACGTTTGGGTAACCCAATTCTGGCCCTGATATTTATTAACCTGAGCCCAAGGTTTTAGGATTAAGCTCTCTCCACCTCCTATGGGGCACTTCTGTCTGGACCATCCCCACTTCTCTTATTCAGGGTTATGTCTTATCGAATGTTACCCAGAGGAAGGTTTCTATGGTACCGATTCATGTTGCTATTAGTTGTGTGTAATTCTTCTACCTTCCCTTAACCCTACCCCTCCCAAACTCTTCCAGCTTTTGTATTCTGTGCCTCACTTAGCTGTTAAGTATCTCCCTCCCATACTCATGGATAGGAGTAATTAACATTTTGAAAATGGCCATCCTACTCAAAATAATATATACAATCTATTCAATTCCAATAAAATAATCCAGAAACACTCTTCACAGAGTTAGAAAAATAGTTTCAGATTTCATATTGAAGCATAGAAGGTGTCGGACCACCAAACAATCCTCAGCATAAAGAATACTTCTGGTGATATCAACATACCTGATATCAAGATATACTTCGAAGCCATAGTAATAAAATATCATTGTCCTGGCACAAAATACACACATAGATTGTGGTACTTTGAATGGATGTCCTGCTACAATATATTCAGGAGTTTTATTAAAAGCTTTTCTCCAGCTGCCTTCCTGGAGGAGGTATCACTGTAGGTGGACATTAGGGTCCAGCCTTAAGGTGTTATTGGGACCAGATCTGGAATCTAGCCTAAGGGATACAGAGAGCAGTCTGAGCTCTTCCTGTTCCCTGCTGTGTGCTGGTGATGCTCTGCCCGTCTGCTGCATCTGTGAAAAAGAGCCAGATTTCCCCACCATTATGGAACTTTCCCTAGATCTGTAAGCTTCAAATAAATGGTGTCTTCCTCCCATGAACTGTGTCTGTTTGGAAGTTCATCCCAGCAACGGAAGCTGACTGTGACGTAGCACAATTGAGAAGATCCAGGTCTAAGTTCAAGCAACTACAGCTTACTGATCTTTGACAAAGGGACTAAAATGTCCCCTGAAGAAAAGACAGCATCTTCAACAAATGGTGCTGGAGAAATTGGATAACCACACGTAGAAGAATGAATATGCAAAAAAACATGCAAAAAAATCAAATTCAACATAGATCAAAGATATATAGGATCTGAAACTTTAAAATTACTAGAATAAAAACATAGGGAAAACACTACAAGATATAGGCATAGGAAGAGACTTTCTGAGTAAAACCTCAGTAGCCCATGAAATTAGACAAAAACTCAACCAGTGGAATCTCATGAAACTAAAAAGCTATGTATAGACAAGCAAATAATCAACAGAGTCAATAGACAACCCCCTGAATGGGAGAAAATCTTTGCCAGTGATAACTCTGACAGATTTAATATCTAGAATTCATAAAGAACTAAAAAAACCTAAGCAACAAAATATCAAGCAATCTTCAAACAATCTAATCCAACAATAAGGCAGATAGTTGACTAGAGTTCTCCAAGGAAGAGATACAAATTGGCAATAAACAAAGAGATAGTCAATATCTTTAATTGTCAGAGAAATGCAAACTAAAATGACTTAGATATTTCATTTCATTCCGGAACCCAGACTCCAAGGGGAAACTCCCACTAATCAGAGATCTACACCCACTAGAATCTGGTCAAATCACTGTCTCACTTAACCTATACTGACCTCACTCTCTGTTGGAGATTCTGTCTTTTTCAGAAGACAGCGAGAACCGTTGACAACCCAATTCCACCAACAGGACCTGGGATGATGGCTGACACCCAGGCAGGAGATGAACCACCCCTAATTCATCATATAGGGCCCAAATGAAACCTTTGAAGAAGTGGTGAGATGAGCAAGAGACCTACCTCCACAGCAAGTCAGCTAATCTATGAAAGGGCAATGGACACAGACACTGAGGATACCCAACACAGTCCAAAGCAGAAATACAGAGACTCTTAAGATCTCAATAATAAAACAGAACTCACCCTCCATGACTCAGGGAATTTTAGGGAAGAGGGGGTGTAAAGATCGTAAGAGCCATGGTAGGGGAGGATATCCAGAGGCATTGCCCACCTCAAAAATATCACACAAAGAATAAAACTGGCTACTTCTTGTATAATTTATAACCCCTATCCCACAGACTGGTCCACTGAAGAGGACCCCCTAGCGGGGACAGGGAGGAGGTAAATGGGGGTACCATCACAAGACTTGCTCATATAATATATCTAATTAATAACAATAAATAAGTTAAAAAAATCAAGTGACAACAAATTCTGGGGAGGTTGTGGGGAATGAGGAGCCATCATTTACTACTGGTGGAAGTGCAATCTTGTATAGCCACCATGAAAATCAGTATGGAGAACCTTGAAAAAGAAGAAAATAGATCTACCATCAGATCCAGCTATACCTCTCCTGGGCATATATCCTAAGGACTTCACTCTTTACTGCAGAGATACTTGCTCAGTCATGTTTGTTGCTGTTCCATTCACAATAGCTAAGTATTGGAATCAACCCAGATGCCCGTCAACTGATAGGTAAGAAGTGGTACATACACACAATTAAATTCTACTCAGAAGTAAGGATAAATGAAATAATGAAATTTGCAGGAAAATGCACGGACTTGGAAAAAAATCATTCTAAGTGATATCATACAGGCTCAGAAAAACAAGCACAGTAAGTTCTCTCTCATATGTGGGTCCTGACTTGGATCATCTTGAGTATAAAAGGTAGTAAGCATCATGAGTATCAGCATCGAACTAGAATGTGATTAGGAGAAAGCAGAAATAAGGAGGGATCATAGGAGGGATATTTTGCATTTTTTGGATCTTGATTATGTTCTCAAGAAAAATTAGTTATTTCTCAAAATTCTGTTCATGTATTAAGTTTTTAGGCAGATAATAAATTTTTTCCAAACACGATCTTTGTGAAGGAGTACACACATCATTATGATTGAATTTGATGTATTAACTAATATTCCCTTGTACTCACATTTCATCTAGGTTTTAAATCACTAAGTTATAAATTATACAGATCATACTTTTTCATCCAATGTTTGTGCACATTAAAACCTTCAAATGCCTTGATGCAATTCAAACATACTATTTTAAACCAATCTAGCTATCAGAAAACAATATTAACTTGCATGATTTACATTTCATAAAGCCAACCTGGATGCCAGCGATTAACATTTATAAATGTTCACAGACTCTCCTAAGTTTTTGTTTGGGATTTTTATCAGTTGTCACAGGAAGATATTGTCATGGAAAGGAAGAAAAAGTGGAAGAGATTAAAAAAAGATAAAGCAGAATAAAAGAATGAAGGGCTGAAGAGATGGCTTAGCGGCTAAAGTGTTTGCCTGCAATGCAGAAGGACCAGAGTTCGATTCCCCAGTGCCCATATACAGCCAGCTGCACAAGAGGGCGCATGTGTCTGGAGTTCATTTGCAGTGGCTGGAGGCCCTAGCGGCGCTCATATTCTCTGTCTGTCTGTCTGTCTGTCTGTCTGTCTGTCTGTCTGTCTGTCTGTCTCTCTCGCAAATAAATAAATAAAATATTTTTAAAAAGAATGAAAAATTTCTCAACAATGAGAAAGTTTGAAAACAAAACTAGATAAATGTTCGGAGGAAACTGAAGCATTTAATTTTATTTACAAAAATCAAAGAACAAACAAAAACCTCAGTAAGATAAAATGAAAGTAGCACTAAAAGTATAGCAGTTAGTGGAGGAAAAAAAAAGTAAAGGAGAAAACTCAGGAGGCAAAAAAAAAAAAATTAAATTGTTCAATAATAAAAAATGTCAAAATTATGTGATCATATGAAGGGCAATGAAAGATATTTCAAACACAATAAAGTAAAGCCATTGCTAAAATTGCAATAAAAAGAACAAAATATGAAAAACACAAGAGGGAACAGGTGCACCGCTGGTTCTCAGACCTGGAGCTGCTGCAGGTGATAAAACATTTGCGCGCTGTCACGAGGGCTTGATTCCTGGAACCCAGGTTAAAAAAACAAAACAAAAAAAAAGCTCAGGGCTGGAGAGATGGCACAGAGGTCAAGGCACTTGCCTGCGAATCTAATGACCAGGATTCGATTCCTCAGTGCCCAGGTAAAGCAGGTGCACCAGGGTTGTCTTCAGTTTGCTTCTCTCCTGTATCTACCAGGGCCTCTGCTGGCCACAAAGAGCATTGTATTCTGTGACCTGGGCGGGTGTTTTTCAATCTCTTTTGTAGCTGAGGCTATCCCCTGAGTACTGGACGTCACAGGCCCTGACAGCAAAGGCAGAGGTCTGTCTTTATCCTTTCACTACCTCCTGAGTACCGATCACCAGCGGGAGGCTCGCATCTTCTCAGGGCTGCAGCTTTCCCTGTACTGCTGCAGACAGCTCAGGCCGCCTGTATTGCACTCCTCTCCCATCCTCAGGCCCCCAGGGTAGCTCAGTTTCAAATAATTGGTTCTCTCTTAAAATGGTGTCCAGCCCAAGTCATACAGAGGGACAACACAAAGTTCTACCAGCCAAGCCAATCAGCCTTATAGAACCTTCAACATACGTGGGACTTTTTTCAGAGAACTTCAGTTTACAAAGGGTAAGCGTTCTTGGAGGCTGGTGTCCACGGCAGCATCATACCAGGCTCATGTTGCAGGTAGTTTACGATCTACCTGAAATTCTCCAGGTCATAGGGCAATGTCTAGTACTGTTCTTAGATATAGTCAAGAGGGACCCACTTTTGGTATTGCCATGGGTTAAATTGTGGCCCCTCCAGATTCATGTGTTGAAGCTCTAACTCTGTGTGCTTCAGAGTGTGACTGCATGTGGAGACATTCCTTGGAAGAGGTAAAGGTAAAATGAGATCCTCTAAGCCAGTATAACTGGTGTCCTTATCAGAGATTAGGACACAGACAACACAGGGGCCATGTGTGGACACAGTGTGTTATACATGAAGAAGAGAAGACTTCGGAGAAAACAACCATGTCAGCACTTTGATCTTGGGCTTTTTCTGCTATTTAAGCTTCACAGTCTGTGCTATTTTGTCATGGTAGCTTCAGCAAGCTAATACAGGTACTCATGGGATACGCTTGCCAGTTGTCTTCATGAGGGGGTAGGGGACTTCAGGACCAAGGACATGCCATACCCTCTTGGGAGGTAAGCCCAGTCAGTGCCTATGCCTGCCTGAAAATTATACTCTGTGGACCTAGACTTTAAATATTCCCAGAACCTATAATTAATTACACTCATCCTCCCAGACCTTGGTAGAGGTATATTTTCAAGGTGGTAGTTAAAGAAAGTGCATTTAGAGGTTTATAAGCTGAATTTAGATTTTTTTAAACAAATTACTTTTAAAAATATTTTTTCTTTATTTATTTATCAGAGAGAGAGAGAGAGAGAGATGGAGGGGGACAGAAGGCGAAGGACAGGTGAACCAGGATCTCTAGCCATGGCAAATGAACTCCAGACACATGCACCACCTTCAGCATCTGGCTTTATGTGGATACTGGGGAACTGAACCTGGGTCCTTTGCTTTTCAAGACAAGTGCCTTAACCACTTAGCCTTCTCTCCAGCCCCTGAATTTAGAATTTTAAAATCTCAATTATATGGTTTGTGCGCTCTGTTTTTTAATTCCAGGTTCCATACATCTTAGGGGTTGTAGGTCTGGTCATTGCAAATGTGTATATTAAAATTTTCTTCAATATAAAAACGAATTGATGGGCTATGGCTCAGTGCTTAAGGGTGCTTGCTTGCTATTGGCCTGGGTTTGACTCCCCAGTACCCATGTACAGCCAGATGCACCAAGGGGCATATGCATCTGGAGTTCATTCGTAGTGACAAAAAGCCCTGACATGCTCATACTCGCTCTCTGCCCTCAAATAAAAACATTAAAAAGAATGAATTGATATCCACAACATAATAAAATATGTTATTTCATCTTTGTTTCAAATTTGATGAGTAATGTAAAGAGTTTGCACAGAGACGGGGCAGGAAAGAATCCAGCCTTTGTAACCTGGGGAAGGAGGCTTTGTCTCCACATGCAGAATCTCCGGGGTCAGACAACTTTTGGTGACTCACAGGGTCCACATTTTTTGGTCTGTAATTGTATCAGTTCATATCCTAAGGCAGCAGACACTAAGATGAAGCTAGACATGTGAGAGATTGATTGGTAACTTATTCTCGGAGAGGAAGAAGGTCGAGTGGGCAGGGACAGCATGGGGAAGACGCTGCTGTTCTGGCACTAGGATATAAAAGAAGGAGACAGTAGGAAGAAACCTTAAAAAAATTTAGGCATCCCAAAGGGAGGTTCTCATAGAGCCATGCCCACTGAGCAATCTCACCAGCCTATGCCCAGGCACTCTTGTGCGTGGTGGTGCATGGGAACTGTTGGCAATAGTGTGGCCTCAGCTCAGATGATACAAAAGACCCAGCTGGAGAACATGAGCAGAGTCCACTCTGTGTGACACTATTGAAGGAGGCTGCCAGGCTTACTAGCTTTTCTGATTGGAAGTATAAGTCACTTAATCATTTTATTTTGCTCATTAAATACTTTATAAAAATGAACAAAGGATACTGGAACACTTCAGAGAAAGTAAAATGATGCATAATTCTATCTTCTATGGATAATCATTAACCTTTTAGTAGCTACCTGTAGGTCTAGAAATGCTTACAAAATTAAATTCATATGGTACATATTATTTTGCAATAAAATTAGGCTGTATATATTTTACCTATTTCCACATGTTGTTAAAAATTTTATTCCAGCACAGTTTAACAGGTATACAGTAAGATATTTTATGATTATGTCACAATTTATTAGCTTCTTTATTACTTTTGAACATTTAGTTTTCTTTTGTTTAATATCTTTATTATGAATAAGCATATACATTGTATGAGCAAATCTTGTGAATATGTCCCCATTTCCCTCCTCTCTGTCCCCTACCCACTGGGGTACTTCCTCGGTGTGCATATTGGATCTGTCCATAGGTTAGGGGGTTATGAACTGCACCAGAGGGAGCCAGTTTTTTCTTCTTCCCCTTTTGTGTATTGTTGCTGAGGGGGGCAATGTCTCTGGATATTCTCTCCCATCATGGCTCTTACATTCTTTCTGCCCCTCTTCTACACAATTACGTAAGTCATAGTGGGTGAGTTTTAAGTCTGCTTTATTGATGATATCTGAAGTATCTCTGGATCTTTGCCCTGGGTTGTGTTGGGTAATGTTAGTGTCTGTCTCCATTGACCTTTCATGGGTTATCAGACTTTCTGTGGTGATTGGTCTCCTGTTTGTCTCATCACTGTCTCCTAGGTTTCATTTGGGCCCTGTGTGGAGGCTAGGTGTGGTTTGTCTTCTGCCAGGATGTCAGCCATCATCCCATGTCTTATTGGTGGAATTGAATTTTCCCTGGCTCTCTCAATGCTTTCTGAAAAATACATACAGAATCTCTATGGGAGTGTGAGATCAATATAGGTTAAATGAGACAACATTCCTACTTTGGCTAGCTCCTAAATTGTGTAGACTCTCTGTAGCTCTTTGGTAGTGGGAATTTCCCCTAGGAGCTCAAGATCTTGGTCCCCATAGGATTAAGCCCTAGATCCCAGTTCCAGTTAAGGATTCCTTGTCACTAAGCAGATCTCTTAGCCAATCAGTAAGTCATTGATTACCCTCCTCAGTTTAGTGCCAGTATTGCACAGATGAGTACTTCTTGACTTGTTGGTCTCTTCCACATAGCCGTGTGTTCAGCATTTTTGTGACAGTTGTCTATATTGTATATCAGTGGTCTCTGCTTTCTCCGAATATCATTGACCAATTTCCCCTGGCAGCTTATGCAATATCTTCCAATGCTACACATGCTACCATCTGGGAGCTGGTTACCATTCTGGATCTAGCAAGATCTCTTGATGTTGTTTGATGACACTCTGTGATTTCTTCAGCAATAGGGTCTTACCTTAGGCCTGGGGCAGGTATTCAGAGCTTTGACAGAAGTCTTTCATGTTTTGGGGACCTCATGGGTCTCTTTGATCAACAGCTTAATGTGGGAAGAAACCAATAACTGGGACAGGGAGATACAGGACTGAGCAATTATTCTTGAGGTTAGACTTCCTCCCATTCTATTCATGGCCCCTAGTACCAGGTGGTGCCCTCAGCTTCCTCAGGAGCTTACTGTATAAAAGCTAGGGTTATGGTATAGATTCATTATTAGTCAGTTTTCTGTACGAGTCCCCCACCCTCACATTCCCCTCCTAATTCTTTCCATTTCCTTTTACAGTCTCTCCATTCACTGACAGATTTTCATAATGTTCCAGTTTAACATAATTAGAAACCACATATGAGGGAGAATATGCGGCACTTGGCTTTCTGCTCTTGTGTGTGGTCACTAAGAATGATCTGCTCCAAGTCTGACCATTTTTCTTTAAATTTCATTATGTCATTTTTCCTTTCAGCTGAGTAGAATCCCATAGTGTAAATGGACCACAACTTTGCTATCCATTCATCCAGTGATGGGCATTTGGATTGATTCCAGTTCTTTGCTATTATGAATTGAGCTGAGCAAATGTCTCTGTGCTTTGGCGAGGAAACTTGGGGGTAGATGCCCAGTCGAGGGATACCTGGGTCTGCTGGTAGCTCTATATCCATCCTGTTCAGGAGCCTCCACACTGCTTTCCATAGTGGTTTTACAAGTTTGCATTCCCACCAGCAGTGAATGAGGGTCCCTTTTCCTGTACATCCTTGCCAGCATCTATTGTTGGTATATATTTTTTTAATGATTGCTATTCTGACTAGAGTAAGATGAGATCTCATTGTTATTTTGATTTGCATTTCTCTGATGGTTAAAGACATTGAACATTTTCTCAAATGGGAATTTGCTATTTGTATTTCTTCCTCTGTGAAATCCCTGTTGACTTTAGTTCCCCATTTTGTGAGAGGGCTGTTTGATACTTTTTTATTTATTTTTTGAGTTATTTGTAAGTTCTAGATATTAGATGTCTATCCATATTGTATCTGGCAAAGATTAACTTCCAGTTTAATAGTAGTCTATTGGCTTTGAGTATGGTATGCTTGTCTGTACAGAAGCTTTTTAGCTTGATGAGATCCCATTGGTTAAGTGATTGTTGCACTTCCTGGGCTATTGGAGGTTTGTTCAGGAAGTTTTTCTCTATTCCTATCTCACAGAGATTTCCCCCATTTTTTTCTTCCAGAGTTTTCAGAGTTTCAGGTCTTATGTTGAGGTTTTTGATCCATTTGGAGTTGATTTTTGTGCATGGTGAGAGGAGAGGATCTAGGTTCATTTTCTTGCAATTATTTATCCAATTTGTCCAGGACCATTTGTCGAAGAAGCTATCTTTATGTCAGATAACATTGTTGGCATCTTTATCGAATTTGAAGTAACTATAGTTGTTCGAGCTTAGGGCAGGGTCTTCAATTCTGTTCCATTGGTCTGTCTGTCTATTTTTGTGCCAGCACCATGCTGTTTTTGTTATGATGGCTTTGTAGTATATCTTTAGGTTGGGTATGGTGATACTACCTATGGTGCTTCTTTTACTAAGGATAGCTTTGCATATTCAAGGTCTTTTGCCATTCCAAATAAATTTGGAGATTATTTTTTCTATGTCTGCAAAGAATGAAGCTGGAATTTCTTTTATTGGTATTGAATTGAATCTGTATATAGCTTTTGGAAGTATTGCCATTTTCACAATATTAATTCTACCTATCCAGGAGCATGGGAGATCTTTCCATCTTTTCACATCATCCTCAATTTCTTTCCTGAGTGTTTTTATGTTTTTATTATACAAGTCTTTTACCTCCTTGGTTAGTGTTATTCAAAGCTATTTGATTTTATTTGTGGCTATTGAAAATGGGACTGTTTCACTGATTGCTTTTTCTGTATGCATGTCATTTGCATACCAGAATGCTACCAATTTTTGTGTGTTAATTTTGTATTCTACCACTTTGCTGAAGGAATTTACCATCTTCAGGAGTTTACTGATACTATTCTTCTGGTCTGTTATGTCTAGGATCACGTCATCTGCAAAAAGGGATAGTTTCATTTCTTCCTTTCCAATTTGTATCCCTTTATGTCTTTCTCCTATCTTATTCCATTGGCTTGAGCTTCAAAGACTATGTCAAAGAGTAGTGGTGAGACTGGGAACTCCTGTCTTATTCCCTAATTCAGTGAGAACTTGAGTCTTTCCCTTTGGTGTCTGAGTGCACAGGGCTGGTGAGAGGTCAAGGCTCAGGTCCCCAACCTGGCCTCACCTGGGGTCAGGGGGTTAATGGCAAACATTTAGGTTTCTAACTTTCCTATTAAAAATAATGTGATGAGCATCCTGGTACATAAGGAAATTTTCTTAAGAGAATTTGTAAAAACAGAATGCCTTGGTGAAGAAATATTATGTTTATGGGCTTTTGCTTATGCTGCCTGAATGCCTTTTTGGAAAGGTTGAAGACATTTATGTCTCTTCTGCTTCTGGGAGGCCTCTTCGTGCTTCAGCCAGTCTACTTGTGTTGCCACATCTAGCCATAGATTTTTAGCATAGAAAAACCAAAATCCAAGTTCAGGTTCAGTTGGGATTTTTTTTCTGTGCCTTCTGACTGTTTCCACATCTGTTTTGCTGTACTACGTTTGTCGTAGTAGATAATTCCTTTAGTGGACATCCAACCCAAAACAATGAAACATCATATTAAGAATAAGTGAGGAAATGAAGGCCTGGAGGGCTGAGATGACACACTCAAGATCACAGAGTCAGTTGGTGACAGCCTGGGTCTCTATACCCTGATTTTTCAACTCCACTATTAGTGAAGTGTTTTTTGTGCCCTAGCAATTAGTAGAAAATTTGGAACCTGGAAAACTTTTCTTTACTTTACACCATCCTTAATCATATTTCTAATTTGTTATCTACCATTCTAAGTGCTTTTATTCTTTATAACAGTCTTATAAGCTGTACTGTGAGAACTTTTGCTTTATATATGAGTTTATAGGTATAGCGAGGTTAGGTAATCTGTCTGGGTTCACACAGTAAGTAGTGAACCCCAGGCAGTAGAGATCATTCTCTACTTTTCAAATTATTGGACACAGAAAAGAGGGCAAATGTAGCTTCCATCTGTAAATGTAAGCCTTCAGAGTGTCCCCTCTGTCTTGTTTATTGTTATGTCCAGAGAGGGTATTTATACTCTACAGAGATACTGCCCTGGGTGTTTAATTTCTTAGGTTTGTTTTGTCTATTACAGATCTTCCCCAGGTTCATTGAGAGCAAGATAATCTATCTAAGATCTGTGTTGCAGTAACTGGAACAGTGCCCAAGATATAACAGGTACCCCAAAACATTTTGTCAAGGAATGAATGGATGGGGGAGCTGCCTCAGTTGATGGACTGAAATTTAAATGGAAAAAGGGATGAGCCCAATAGCTGTCTCAGGGAAGCATGATATGCCAGATGAAAGAGCAAGTCTGTGACTCGTGTGTGTGTGTGTGTGTGTGTGTGTGTGTGTGTGTGTGTGTGTGTGTGTGTGTGTAGGTGGGAGCAAAAGGCTCTGGCTTCAGTATGATGGGTGGGTCCTGGACACAACCAGAAAAACAGGGGTTTTCAGTTCATACTCAGCTAGGGCTGAGATTTCTATTTTAAACAGAATGGGAAACTTTGATGGTTCTGAGCAGATCTGACTTGTTTCTTGGATGATTTCACTGGCTCTAGTTAAGAGGGTTTCCTTGAAGGCTAGCATCCAGGACATTTGTAATTCAGTCTCGTTCATGAATACAGGCTAAAGAAGCTATACACATTTAATTGTGTATCAAGCCCAACATGGCTCCTGTACATATTTTGGAAGCATGAAATGATTTCCTAAAAATCCTTTCCTCACCCTATATCTGCTTAGAAATACAATTGTTATAAAAACTTTATTGTATATGATCTTATCATTTAATTTCCAAATCTTTATTGTTCAAAGCATAATCTGAATCAACAGTTTTATTTTGCCCTAATACTTTTTCTAATATCATTAAACTGAAAAACTAGCATTAGTATATTTTAAAAAATAGAATGCACTTACATTTCTGCAGAGTATACCTATTTTAAATGTGCTGAGAAATTGTGTCAATATGGTTAAATAATCCTGAATTGAATGTCTCAAATGAACACATTTAGTAAATAGACTTATTGCCATAAGTATATAGAAATGTCATATACTAAGGTCTTTTTCAATTTGGGAGAGATATTAATTTAATAAGGAATTTAATGCTCCCAGTGGAGGTAAGATAAGCTTGTTCAATC
Source organism: Zapus hudsonius (assembly GCA_004024765.1). Classification (NCBI taxonomy): domain Eukaryota; kingdom Metazoa; phylum Chordata; class Mammalia; order Rodentia; family Dipodidae; genus Zapus; species Zapus hudsonius. The sequence goes on from PVHP010000207.1 coordinate 140,649, forward strand.
TGATTGCTTCTTTTGGTTAAATTGTTTTATATTGTTTTTCTGGGTTTCTCCTTAGTTATGTAAACACATATTGTATAATTCATTTTTTTACTCACATTTCTTAGGTCACAACTTTAATATAAATAACTCTTATTTGGCAGGACATTTCTGTGTGATTGTGGTGTTATGTGACTGAAAACACACCACTCTGACCTATGGTTGTGCACTACGACTGCATCTATTTTTCACTCTTTGTTTTCCTTTATTTCACTTTTTTTGGCAATTTTTATTGGCAATTTTCAAACATGCACATGATGTCTTTTGATCATAATCCCCTCACATTACTTTCCTTTGTCTCACTTCCCCATCCCCTTCTTCTTCCATCTTGTTCTCCTCCGAATGTCTGGTTCCTGCTTGAGGCACTGATTTTCTTTTGAGAGGCAACTCAAGAAATTGTTTCTTTGTTCCCTGAATGCAACTTAAAAACTTTTTTTGGCATTTTGGCAATAATACTTTTATAGAGAAGGTGATATAAAGGTCAAGATGAAATAATACCAGTCATCATAAATGTGTGAAACTTATAGCCTTGTGAAACCTCACTCTGGAGTCTGAGTGCATGCTTTAAAAGCAGAGCCCAACCATGTTACAATGAAATCGAGTGGAGATGTCGATTTGAGTTTTCAGTGTCAAACTGACATGATAGATACCATGAGTATCTAATTATTCTCTGTTTATAAAATACATTCATTTTTCAGAATGGATAAACAAATAAATATGAATAAATTTGCTTCTGTGGTTTTTTTTGCAATGAGTTTAGAAATAGCAGAGGATGGCAAGGTGACCAGAGTACTTTTGGATCACACAAAATTTAAATCCATGGTGTGATAAACAAGTTTCCAATAGTAGTTGAGCTAAGTTTGTAGTATATATTATACAGAACTATGTGTTTTCCTATACTTTCTTTATCTGGGAGAGTAGACATGAGGAGAATTGCGATTTCCAAGTATCTATATGATGTGTTAACTTAAGTGTCCTTAGGGTAAATAATTCTCTCATTTGTGGTTCCTAGATTTAATATAGATACATGCAATTATGTATGTATATATGAATGAAAATAGGAATGAAACTGTCTGGGAAAACCAAGGGGACTAATGGGAGGGGGAGGGGTGAGAAAAGTCTGGTTGGGGAGGTATGGAGGAAATGTGTTCAACGAACAAACAACATATACTTTTGTATGAAAATGCCCGTATGTAACACAGTATCATGTGTACCTCAAAAATCCTCCCCCCAAAAAAGAAAAGGTTAAAAAAATTTACAAGTTTTATCAACAAAAGAATTCTAATTTCTACTTTACAGGGAATTGAGGCTGTCAGAAGTGAATTTCTAGGGATTACAAATAAATTTCATGTGATGCCCGAGATAGTTTCTATCTTCTGATAATTGTGTCTTACTGTTTTGATGAGAACATATAAAATTAAATCATTACAAAATACATACTTCAAAAAGTCAAACTAGGGCTGGAGAGATGGCTAAGAGGCTAAGGCACTTGTTTCTAGAGCCTAAAGACCCAGGTTCAATTCCTCAGTACCCATGTGAGCCTGATGTACAAAAGTGGCACATGCATCTGGAGTTCATTTGCAGTGGCTAGAGGCCCTGGCATGCCCATTAGCTCTCTCTCTCTTTCTCCTTATAAATAAATAAATAATAAATAAATATTTTTAAAAAGGAACAAAAAGTCAACCTAGATAAAAACCTGGAATGCTTATTCATCAAATATTTTCTGAGTACCTACTGTATTTCAGGCAGTGTTCTGGTGGTGTTGACACATCGATGATTACCACCAACAAAATTTCTCCCTTAAGTAATAATAAAATAGCAAATAAATAGATTGGTATTGAATTATTATTGTATGAAAAATATAACAAACTAAGAGGTATTGCAATGTGAAGGCACATGGGAAAATTATGGGGTTGCATTTGAACGAAAATTTAAAGGAGGGCTAGAGAGAAGGATTAGTGATTAAGGCACTTGCTTGCAAAGCCTAATGACTGAGGTCAATCCCCCATTACCTATGTAAAGCCAGATTCACAGTGGCACATATATCTGGAGTTTGTTTGCAGTGGCTGGAGGCCTTGACACACTCATTCTCTCTCTCTCTCTCTCTCTCTCTCTCTCTCTCTCTCTCTCTGTCTCTCTTGTATCTCGCTCTCTCTGCTTGCAAAAAGAAATTTAAAGGAGGTGACAGGATATATCATTTTCTTATCAGGCAGATGGATAGGCATAATAGCTAGTGCAAAATGCCCAAGGAGTCAGGAAGTCCTGTGAGGACCAAGAAGAGATAAGTATGGCTCAGGAGGACTGAAAAGAAAGAAGAGACGACAGGGCAGAGGAGTAAGAACCGTGATGAAGGAGGAATGTTGGTATAGCCTTGGGGGTTCTTACAAAGACCTTGAGAGGACTACAGCACCGTTGAAGGGTTTAAGTAAGTGACCTGTTGTGATGTAGGTTTAGAAGGATGTCTTTGGTTACTGATGTTGAGACCAGACTGTAGGAATCATGAGTGGAAGCAGGGAAATGGATGAGATCCAGGTGAGAGTGGTCGGGACCAGGGTGGTTACAGTTAAAATGGTAAGAAGTGTCTAGAGTGTGAATAGAATAGTGGGGTTTTTTTTTGACTCTTGCTGTGTAGCTCAGTGTGACATTGTTGTAGTTTGAACAGACATAGGTGCTTTAATAAAATTTGTAACTCAGGTCTGCAGCCACCTGGCTGGAGGAGGCATGACTGGAAAAGGGGGTGGTACTGGGGTCCAGCCCAAAGGTGTTGGAGAGCACTCTCAACTCTGGGTCCTGTTTGCTGCCAGTTATTGCTTGCTGCTTTCTGGTGTTTGTTGGCTTTTATGGGGTTCCTCCAATGCTTGGATCTATGAAAGGGGGCTAGCTTCTTCACCACTGATGGAACTTTCTCTGGATTTGTAAACTGAAATAACTTCTCCCATAAATTGTGTCTGATTTGGATGTTCATCCCAGCAACTGTACACCTGATGACAACACACACTGAAACTCAAGATCCTCCAGCCTTCGGAGTGAGGAATGGAAATTAGCATTGTTCAATCTCACTCCCAGGCTTACAGCAATGTTTCAAACTGACACTCAACATAATTTCTGCATAGATCAGATGTGGGATGTGAGAGAAAATGTGAAATCAGACATGACTAATCTCTCTGGACTGAGCAACTGGAAGGATGGAATGCCACTAACTGAAATGAGGAAAATGTAAGTTAAACAGAGGTTTGGGGTAAAGATCAAATTTCAGCTTTAGACGTCCACTAGAAATGCATATAAGAATAGTAGGTATTGTTAAATACAGGATTCTGAGGCAGAATATTGAAAAGTGACATTATATTTATAGTTATGATATTGGCTAAAGTCATTTAAGGAATAAGCGTACATTGAGAAAAGAATAGGACCAAGGAGTGAACTGCAGGAATTCTAGTCTTTAGGAGTGGGTTAAAGAGGTTGGAGAGAAGAAACAAGTGAAGGAAACAAAGATCTGTTCATTGAGGGAGAAGGAACACCAGGTGTTTTGAAAGTCAAGGGGAAAAGTGTTCCTAGGAAGAGGAAGTGGCCAAAGACAAATGCTGCTGATTGGTCAAGGCAGGCGAGCACTACACATAGATACTGGGGTTAGTCATACAGAGATTATCTTTAACTTAAAAGTATATGTAGTGGAGTGGTATGGATCAAAAGCATTTTGGGTATGATAGTCTGATCAAAGTGGATTTTATAGAGCAAAGGAGATGAACTGAAAATACCAAGTCTTGTCAATTCTGAAGAGACTGTAAGGAAGTAGAGAAGCAAATAGTTGCTAAAGGGAAAAGAAGACACAAATAACTTTTTAAATGTTTGTGTTTAAGGTAGAAGAGGAAATAGCAGCATGTTCATATGATGGTATAGGAATGCTCCAGTGATGTAGGAGATAAAAGGGAAAAATGTATGTGTTTGAATAAGTGTGTGGGGATGGATCCAGACACACAAGTCTAGGATTGCTGAGGGAAGGAGCACAGATGGTTTAAATATTAACAGAAGGAGAGACAGATGTAAGGATGAAGGAAGGAAGTTGTGGTAGATTAAAAAGTCTTCAAACTGAACTCTCCAAAACTCCACTCCTGTAAATAGTTTCTTGTGTATTATTTTAGATAGTCTGTGATGGGACTCATGTTTTCACTGTATAACTCAGATATGCAAAGAAAACAAATGGCACTTTAAAATGAGTCTTCCTGAGCCTCCATCACACAGGAGCTGTATGCGTTGGCAAACCCCTGTGCAGAATTTCTGTGTCCCTGTGGTTGTGGGTTGTGTCAGGTATGGTTGTTTCCCACATTTCCCAGAGGCTCTTTGTGCTGTCTACCCCTTCCAGCTTCTCACTACCTTCACATGCAAGAGGGTTGTATGGACATTTCTGGTACCCCACAGATATTTGGGTACTTAAACCACTGATGTAAGCCCATTTCTTGTGCCCTGTTCCACCAGGGTTAGGTCTGGATGAGGTGCTGAATTGATTGCAAGGCTTCTCCGAGCAGGGTGGTTCTGGATATCCAGGTGAATTACCTAATGTAGAATCAATGCTCAAAGGATTCTGGACAGTTGCTGAGGAAAGACCAGGGCATCACTATTTTGAAACCTCTCAAGGTATTTTAAAAAATGCAGCCAGAATTAAGAAACATTGCCTTCAATCTCTAAGACTAAGCCTTGAGATGGAGATGGTTTATTAATTATGTATGCTTCTGTGGTCATCCACATCTACTTAACCATTTCTTTTTCTTTGTTTGTTTTTCAAGGTAGGGTCTCACTCTAGCCCAGGCTGACCTGGAACTCACTCTGTAGTCCCAGGCTGGCCTGATACGCACAGCAATCCTCCTACCTCTGCCTCCTGAAAGCTGGGATTAAAGGCATGTGCCACCCATGTCCAGCTACTTAATCATTTCTATGTTTCCTATGTTGAGGCATGACCTAAGGCTAAGTATGAACAGGGATTTAAGCAACTGACCTTTTTATTTCAACCCTTCACCTTATAGACTGGAAATAGAATTTCTGCTTGTTTTCTTCTCTGGAAAGGATATTTTTGTTTTGTATTTGTGATCTCTTTAATTTTATATTTGTGATCTAGGATCATAATGCTTCATAGTTGAGCTAGAATGATAGAAGGAGCAAGTTTTCTACCCTTTGAAAGGAAATCTGTGGATACAACTGATGTTAAACCAGTTACATGTTCATGTTACATGCACTTACACATATACACTCATACACTCTATTAAGTGGTCAATTCCTGTAATAGTTAACCAATTCTGTTCACTCAGTTTTCTGAAGAACCATGGCTAAAATGTTCATAGTTACAGGTTTTTTAAAAAATGATTTTATGGGCTGGAGAGATGGCTAAGCGGTTAAGGCACTTGCCTCCAGTGCCTAAGGCCCCCGGTTCAATTCCCCAGGACCCACATAAGCCAGACCCACAAGGTGGTGGCCCTGGTACGCTCTCTCTCTCTCTCTCTCTCTCTCTCTCTCTCTCTCTCTCTCTCTCTCTCCCTTCTCTGTATCTCTGCTTGAAAAATGAATAAATAAAATATTAAAAAAATGATTTTATATCTCAAACTCAGTATCAGAACTTAAAGTAGTTTACACACCACCATTACAGAACACACAATTCTACATTATACATGCTTGGCTTTGTATTAGGTAAGGTTCTCTAGAGGAACAAAACTGATAGAATGTATATACATCATAAAGGTGATTTATTGGATTGGCTTCCTGGATACAAACTTGTCAGGTTAATAATAGCTGCTGCAGGCTGGAGAGTCAAGGAAACTGGTAGCTTCTCAGTCTATAAGACTGGATGCCTCAGCAGTCCCAATCCTGCACTGAAGGCCTGGAATATTCCTAGAGAGCTACTAGTATTCAGTCCATGTTAGAAGGCTCAGTTCTAAGGGCCACAAAGGATGGTTGAAACAGGGTAGGTGCCTGTATGAATGAGTAGCCAGGGCAGCCAGATAAAAGCACATACTAGTGAGTAACACAAGCAGCCAGGTAATAAAGGACTCCTTCTCAGAGCTTCTGTACATAGTCTATGCCGGAAGGGCTGCCCACTCTGGAGAAAGACTTCCTCCATCAGTTAATATTCCTGGAAACACCCTCTCTGACCTAGCCAAGAAGCATGTCTTTTACTTGATTCCTAAACTGGTCAAGTTGACAACAGAATTTAACCATCACAGATTCTCTGTTGCTTCACAGAATGAACCCAAACAAAAGCGGCTTGTGGAGGAATGAGTTTATTTTGGTTTACAGACTAGAGGGGAAACTCCATGATGGCAGGGAAAATGATGGCATGAGCAGAGGGATGGACATCACCTCTGCCACAGCACTGCAAACAGCAGCAGGAAGGTGTGCCAAACACTGGCAAGGGGAAGCTGGCTTGTAATCCCCATAAACCTGCCCCCAACAACACAGCTCCAGCGAGGTTGTAAAACCCAAACTGCCATCAGCTGGGGATCAATCATTCAGAACACATTTATTTGTGGGAGACACCTGGATCAAACCATGACAATGGACTTTACCAGACTTTTCATATGCTTTCATGTTATTTATAGGAAGAACTCTTTTCTAGTACTTCTTATAAGGAAAGTATAGTGGAGTTGAATTATCTCATGTTTTTTTTTTAACCTGGGTAGACCTTTGTTTCTTTTTCATTTTTGAAGGACAGATTTATGAGCTATGGTATTTGTAGGTGGTTGTTCCTCACCACCCAATACTTTGAATATATTCTCTAGTTCAGCATCTTGTAAACTAAGCCCAATGCTTACGATGTTGAAAAAAATCAAAGCCATTGTTAACAAATTAATATACATTAGTAATTGACTATACAGTGTTAAGGTTCTATGTTGAAGGACTAATCCTGGACTTGCTGCCTTAGCTGAAGATGAATGTCCTTGATTAGGCCATCTGACAGACGCTGGTTGTGCTCTCTGGGAGGAATTCTCTAGTTTCTTGTCTTCTCTTACCCTAACTAGATTTTAGTCTTTCTTTGAATTCTCTAATTGCAAAGAATATTCAATGAATATCCAGTGTTTTAGATCATTTATTTGAACTAGAACACTAGAGAATATGTTTAATGAATATATAAAGAATAAATCCCTAGAAGAAAAAATTTTGAAATTTAATTATGGTAAGAATTTAACAACAATGATACCCAACACAACCCAAGGCAAAGGTCCAGAGATACTTAAGATCTCAACAATAAAGCGGACTTAAAACTCACCCACAATGACTCAGGGAACTCAGTGGAAGAGGGGCCGGAAAGATTGTAAGAGCCATGGTGGAGGAGAATATCCAGAGACACGCTGCCCCCTCAGCAACAATACACAAAGGGAGAAGAAAAGAAAAACTGGCTACCTCTAGTGCAGTTCATAACCCCCTAACCTACAGACAGATCCAGTATGTGCACCAAGGAAGGACCCCAGTGGGTAGGGGACAGAGAGGAGGGAAACGGGGACACCTTCACAAGGGTTGCTCACACAATGTATATACTCATGCATAATAAAGATATTAATTAAAAAAGCATTTAACAAGCACTTCTAAGTTGTCCTCTGCAGTGGTTCACATGTCATATTTTGGAGTACTACTGTTAATGTAAAGAATTTAATGGCTCCATATCTCACACAAATATAATCTTTGTTAGACAAGCTATATGGTGACATTGTCACATTTAAAGTGAAGTTTATTTCTCATGCAAGTAGCACCCTATGTTTAAAAAATTTTACTTATACACACATATATGAGATAATTTTGTGGACCAATGCTTTAGTTGATCTATTAGTTTGAATTCGCTGACTGATAATGCTTGCTAGACCTCAGGGCTTTGATGCGTATGTCCTAGGCATCATAGGACTAGACACTGAGAATAGTTAGCTGTAAGCTTATGTTTGGGATTCTGTAGTATTTGACAACAGAGTTTGTATATGGTTGGTTTTCTGGAAATATTAATCGACATATCTATATGCTGTTCATATTAGAGGTTCTGTCCTCTGAAATTTAGCATGAGTAAAAAGTACAGATTTTTCACAGCTTCCTTTACCCTTTCTTCACTGAAAATAATATTTTTTGATGTCTTTTGGAGACTTTTTTTGGTCTCAATGGGAAATTTAAAAGTGAGTAGAAATTCCCTTATGTTCTGGCTTGAGTAAATGGGTGTTGGAATTGTGAGTAGGAGTGATCGCTAGGCCAGAACAGGAGTTGCTTATATAGGAGTAATAGGAACTATTACTGACTGGAGTCAACTATATGACCATGTCAAGTGAAAAAAAGACCCCATTTTTGTAACTTCTTGCTATCAACAAAGGACAGACATATGCGCTTTATTTATGTCTGTGGCCATACTATCATAACCATGCTTCATCTAGTATGATCTCAGAAGTGAAGCAGAGCCAGGCCTGTTTAGTACTTGTACAGGAGAAATTTTGTACTTTGTGATGCCTCCTATTAAAAAAAGACTAGAAATAAAACACAGCATAGGCCAAACAAAGCAGGGCTGTGAGATACTTGTGGCCCGATGCTTACGGATTGATAATTTCTGTGTAAAAAATGGTTTTGCTTGGGTTGACCTCATGGCTTTTGATTTCTCTGTGCTATAAGTAGCATATCAAATATATTACCACTCTATACCAACATCATATGATAAGGAGGCTTTTGCCTAGGGAAAAAGGAGGTTTACTAGACACGCAGCAGGGTGAATAGGTAATGCTTGATAAAAAAAGGCTCAATGAAGATTAATGGTGGAAGAAAAAGATAGAAAAATAATGTACAGTTTGACAATTTTTAGTGAGTTTATAGATGTGTGGTCCCTCTCATCGTCTAATTTTAAAACTGTGGACTCATTCCCCAAATACCCGGTGCTCTTATTTATTGATCTCTGATCATCCCAATCTTTCCCCTTTACTCCCAGACACCTGATCTTTCTGCCTTTTCTGGGCATGTCATGTAAATTGAAATATATATCTTCTATGCCAGGATTTTGTCACGTAGCATAATGCTTTAGAGGTTTAGCAATTTTCATGAACAAAGTCATCAGTTGTTTTGGATCCTTTGACTTCAAGGGTGCAGAAATAGTTGTTTTTGATGTTTTGGTCTAGCTTTATAGTTGATTATTTGTGGATAAGAGTTGCTGAACTCTTTTTTTCTTTTAATATATATTTATTGTCCATAATGAGTTACATTATTTAGTGGGCAAACAATGAGTTGCTATCCCCAATTCCCCAATACCCCCCTCCCCATCCCCAATCAGCTGGATATCCTCCTCCGTGGGTTGTCTGGATCAGTCCTTGTGGCAGGGGACCATGGATAGCCTAGTACTCAGCCTGGTCCTCCTGGCCCAAGTGTGTTGTTACTGAGGGGTGCCATGCCTCTGGAGAGTTGCTGAACTCTTAACTTCTGCATACAGGAAATGAGTCTGATATTTTTTTTTTCATTTTGCTGATTGACTAGAGTTTATCTCAAGAAATTTAAATTGAAAGGTGTTTGTTTATTTCAATGCCAGGAATAAATGAAAGATGATTTATTATTTATTTACTGCATTGGAAATTGAATTTAGGGCCCTGTGCATTTAGGCAAATAAATGAACTGAACTGGATCCTCAGACTTTTGTAAAGTTTAAATAGAATGTTTGAAAGAAAATTCCGCTGACATCAGTCATTTTATGATCTCTACCCCCTTACTTTTGGTGTTTGGAGATCCCGTTGTGTTCTTTGCAGTCCTGTAGTTGGTTCTCCTGGACTATGGCTGCAATCTTCAGGCTGGCTTCCTCTATATGCCCTGTTCTACTGTTCTCAGTCAGAGGGAAAATGTGCTGCTAGTCACGGGGTACAGGGATTCTGGGAGACTGTAACCTGTCCTTCCAGACACTCCAGCAGCCACTTCTAACACTCTGCATTATGGCCCCGAGCTTCATCATGAAGACTCTCTAAACATCCTGTGTTTCCCGAGTGTTACATAAAAGGTAACATTTCTCCCCTGATCTCAGAATTTTAGCTCTACTTAGAGGTTTGCTATTATTCTTGGCATATCTCAAATCATCTGAAGTGGGGTCAGGGGGTGGACACCATCCAAGGATGACGCTGTCCTGGTAAGGAATAGAAATAGGGGAAAATTAATTTCTAAGTTTATTTCCTCTATCCATATCTTACCTACTTTGGTACAAGGTATTTTAATTATCTGTAATCCTTCTGAATTTATCATTTATATTTTGAATGTTATGACCTGAACCCATTCCAGCTTTAGTTTTTTTAAAAAAATATTTTATTCATTTATTTATGAGAGAGAAAAAGAAGGGGAGAGGGGGAGAGGGAAAGAATGGGTGCACTAGGGCCTCTAGCCCCTGCAAAGGAACTCAAGAAACATGTGCCACTTTGTGCATCTGGCTTTACGTGGATTCACATGGATAGGAACAGAGACATTAACTTGCAGAAGTATAATCCTCTTTGAAGATTATTCATATGACATCACAAAATAAAGAAGAAAACTAATAGTACAAAGAGAATTAAATCTATTTTTTTTTACCAGAACATTACTATTACTCCATTATCAAAAATGTAAAATTCCAATTGGTACTCTATCCTAGATTGTAAAAAAGGTAAAAGATTATATCAGGTTTGATACTTTCTATGAAAGAAACTACAGCAATCACAGAAGAGGGAAAATTTGAATGACCTCCAAAAATGTATACTGTAAGCAAAGGGGAGTGTACATTAAGTCAAATATCTACTAGATTCATTGCTTTTGAATGCACAGAGATAATTCTGGAACTGTGTATGATAGAATCACAGAAATGACTTAAATAACCTAATCAGACCTTTAACAATCCTTGAATGAGCCTCACTGACTGGGCCAAAGTATATGAAGGTTCTTGGGCTCAAGAGGAGCGCTGACTCAGGAAGGGCCCACCCATGGGGAATGCAAGCCTGTGAAACATTAAAGAGAAAGAAACCAGCATTCTGCCTCCTTAATGCCATCTTGGATCAGACTTGCCAGGACACGGTAGCATCTTGGTTTATTTTGGCCTGTGTCTCTGACTGACTAGCTACGAAAATGAAAGCTACCTTGCTCCTAATCCGTATCAGTATAGGGAATGATTTGTTCTTTCTGTGGCATCTGATGCTTTGTTTTATTATCTTGGCACGAGTTACTATATGATTCATCAAATGCCTTCATTGTAAGGAATTTCTGGGATACAAGTATATATATATATATATATATATATATATACTTTAAAAATATAATGAATACTATTGTTTCCCAGCTCATATAAATGAAGAAACATCTTTTTTATGGTTTTCAAAGACTTCAACTTATTTAGAAATTGTCTCTCATAAGACAACACAATTAGTATTTTCATCTTTCAGTGCAAAATATTTCTCACAGGTTAATTTATAGTGTCAATACCCTGTAAAATAGCGATTATAATAAGTAGTCTTGTTTTCTCCTCCTTCTCCTTTTCCTCATCTATCTACTTTTCTTTTAGTCTTTTTTATTCAGAATCAGTTATTCAATCATTTGGATAACTTAAAATCTTCTTCAAACTTGATGTTTGGAAAGGCTGTTAATTTGAATAAAATCTTCCTCCTAAGCAATTTATCTAAACAACTTTAATTTTATTGTCTATAATAATTATATCTGACTCAGGGTAGATATTCAATAAGTGTTTGTTAAATTGATTAGTGATTGCCTGTTCTTGACAAATGTTTACTTTGCAGGGTGAAAATGATAAATGAACAAGAATATTGTTACTTCAGTGTAGGGTTCAGCCCCTAGAAGCATCTCTATCACAACCTCCAAGGCTAAGGGATCATTGTGGAAGAGACAGTGGGAAGAATATAAGAGCCAAAGGATGGGGTGGCATGCTTTGGACTGCCCTCATCCAGACACAAGTGGCCATTGCATGCATGCCCTCAAAGTGGCTGTTGCTACCTACACAAGACCTGTGTAATATGAGGGCAAAAAAAGAAAAAGAAAAAGAAAAAAAGAATGCCATCAAACTAGAAGAAAGGCTAGTTAGAAAGAAGGGGTTCAGTGGAGAGGGGATACTGGAAAGGGACAAAGGAGAATTGTGAGAAAGAATTATAATCAGGGTACATTGTGTAATGTGATGGAAGTTTTCAATAAAGATTTATAAAAACAGAAAACGAAAAATTTAGAACTACACATCTGTCTATATGTACCTGAACAACAAAAAGAAACCAAGGACTGTTGTTACTTCCACTGACAACATCCCTTAGAACCTGTGGCCTGATGTTTGCCCAAGGGTAGAAGGCAAAGAATAACCTTTATAGTAAATCTCTTGGTTGACGCCATATCCCACATGGATGGGGACGTTCTGCAAGTGGTCCATGGATGCAAGTATTCCTATTTTGTAGTTTTGTCAGCCCTTAAAGCAGTACCTACCCCTCAAACTTCAGTGTTAATGCAGATCACCTGGGATTCTTGCTATCATGCAAATTGTGATTTGTTAACAAATAGTACTCCCAGTGTTGTTTCTTTGATTTGCAAGATGAGAGCCTGTTGAAGATTGTTATTTCAATTTATTTACTTAAAATATGAATAATCAATATGGCATAAATAGCAGCATTTATTTCCCCCTGATACTCAGTTCAGACTCTGGGTTGATAATCAAGCATTAAATTTTTTTTTGTCTAGATGCTGTGGGAAAAATTGAATGCCATTAATGATTAATGAATCTAGTTTGTGGACTGTCTTTTATAAGGCATTTTAGATGTTCTTGCATATGCTTTCAAATTCCTCTGTGTGATTTATTTATTAAACTGTATTGTTTTCTTTCATAGCTGAAGACATTGGTATTTTTGGTTATCTCACTCTCCATAATAATCCCTTCTCCCACTCTGAACTAACAGCTAAATTTATTGTTAGTTCATTTCCCCTGACTTTGAAACTTTCAGTGCCTGCTAAATTTTATATTTTCCCAGAGCATAAAGGGAAATTAAACATGAACCACAATGCACCTCAACAAAATATGTGCTACTGTTACAGATCGAATGGATAAATACATATGCAGATGTCCCCAGGCATAGACTATCAACAGATGTTGCTTTATTTGACTATGCAGTCTCATTCTGTCAAGTGAGACTTATTTTGAAAGCAGAGTTTTCATCATTATAGGCATCTTTACTAGATAAATATTACAGTGGAAAAATGACCACTTGCCCAGAAGATTTAATAACTGCCATGTTGGTGACTGACAACTGCCTATAAGCCAGTGATTGATTATAATGTAATAGACTTGCTCACAAAGGCAAGAGCTCATAACTGGCCTCTATCTAGAGGATTCCATTATTGCATTGAGGGAGATATGTCTTTTAGGCCTCTGTTACATTTGTTCTATATATTGGATTTCATATGGGCTTTTAACCTGATTTTTCTATTAGAGTTAAAATGAGACCATCATGGGAATATGGTTAAATCCATACAACTTCAAGAAAAATGTGCATGTAAAAGCTTGTGAATTTTTTAAAAAATATGTAATTCTAGAGAATTTAATGAGCTCTAAGATTAAGAATAGCTGAGGCTAGGATGAGGAAAGTTTAAAAAGAAGGTTCAGGAAGAATGCAGATGGTATCACAGATAAGATAAAAAAGGACAGAAAAAATAATTAAGTTTAATGTGTATGGTGTTCTATGGATTGTCAACTTGCAGTTTTATAGTTAGATAAATTCTCTGTTTAAGAAATGACTTCTTGGGCTGGAGAGATGGCTCAGCGGTTAAGGCACTTGCCTCCAGTGCCTAAGGCCACAGGTTCAATTCCCCAGGACTCACATAAGCCAGACCCACAAGGTAGTGGCCCTGGTGTGCTCTCTTTCTCTCTCTCTCTGTATCTCTCTGCTTGAAAATGAATAAATAAAATATCGAAAAAAGAAATGACTTCTTAAACATTAAACTTCTTAAATATTGCAAAGATAAAAAGAGGAAAAAGTTGGTCATATGTACCAAGGCAAATGTCAATACCAAAAGGAAGCAATGACATTAAAAAAATTTACCTTAAAGATATAAAAAGAAATGGTTGAAAAAAGTTTATACAACAGAGTATAGATCACTTAAACATGAAGTAGAAAATACTACTATTAAATCATGTAAAGTAATTTTGTGTACTAGATCTCAAATATTAATAATGTACATGTGAATCAGTGGCATATCCTGGTAAATGTTTAGTGACTGGCTCTCTGAAACAAGTTTGATTTGTAGTGTTTGACTACGTCCGAGATGTAAATACTCCACTATGGCTCATTTCACTTTCCCCAAATAATGCTATAAAAGGCAGAGCTGGGAAGGGGATGCTCGAAATCTGCTCTTTCAAGATGCCAGCGAGTGCTAGCACAGCACTGAATTATGAATCACTGGCGATCCTGTTTAAATGTGCATTGTAACTCACTAGGTCTGGATGAAGCCTGAGAGATTTTATATCTGAGTCTCTCTTAGGTCATGTTGCTTCTCCTGCTCTGGGTACAAGTGGAGGAGCCAGGCTGTCAGCTAGTGTCTGCTGAGAAGGGAAAAGAGTTCCCAATATATTTCTATATGAAAAGTGCCCAGTTACACAATTGTGTAAATTGTCATCACATATACACAAAATGAATTCATTGTCTCATATAATATGCTCACATATATAAGATAAATATATGTGCAACAAGTTGATACAAGCATAAGCTGTAGGAATCTTAATCACAATGAACTGTTTTTGTCATTTTAATACTTATTGAGTGGGGAAATTTTCAACACTTGGATATAAATTTGAAAATGAACTAAGTTGGGCTAGGAATATGGCTTATCAGTTAAAGGCACTTGCTTTCAAAATCTGCCATCCTGGGTTCAAGGGTTTAATTCTCCAGTACCCTTGTAAAGCCAGATGCACAAAGCACAGGTGTCTGCAGGTCATTTGTAGTGGCAAAAGGCCCTGGTGCATCCATATACTTTCTCTGTCTCTCCCCTCTATCTCTCAAGTAAATAGATAAGAATAATTTAAAAATAAACTGTTAGAATACAAAATCTTGATTTGGAAAGCAGGGCATGAAGTTTTAATACCGAAAATTTCAACCCTTATTTCAAATTAAATCTTTCCTCTTTCAATATGGATAGTTTTCAGGTGGGCAGCCAGATTTTGGGGTTGGGAATTTGCGTGGCTTCACTTCCTCTCTTCTGTTCTTCTGTTCATCTTCCCATCACCCCCATCTCTGAAGCTTGCCCGTCCCCACTTCTGGTCTTTCTGTGGTAGGTGCAGGTAAGTAGGCGGAATGAGTGGGAAAGCAATATGGATGTTCTCAATTGAACTACTTAAGAGGTGGGGGAGACGATCCAGAGGCATGGCATCCCTCAGTAACAACATACTAGGGCCAGGAGAACCTGGCTGAATACTAGGCTATCCATGGTCCCCCGTCACAAGGACTGATTCAGACAACCCATGGAGGAGGATATCCAGCTGATTGGGGATGGGGGAGGGAGGGCATCGGGAATTGGGGATAACAACTCACTGTTTGCCCACTAAAAAAAGAGTGCTGTGGGCTGGTTTTAGCTCCCCAGGCCTGGAAGATGGTTGAAGCATGCCTCCTCCTCTAAAGCTTTTTCAGAACCTCATCTCTTGAGCTTCTTACCTACCACACCTCAGCATGTGAACTGTTGAGAGCTTTCTGAACACCCTGGGGATTTGGAGTTGGGGCCCCTAGTTTCTTGTTACTGGGTTTCTCCATCACCCGAGAGCCAAGATGATTACAATTCTAATACTTTCTAGTGTGGGAAACTTTTACCTGTCTTTGGACCTCAGCAAGGCACAATGTTCAGGACAAAACTTCCATACAGCAGTGATCCCTGGCTCCATCTTTGGAGCATTTGGGACACTTTCCTCCAGGAATTTAAGATTCTGATTTAAACCCCTGGAGGGTAGCTGTTGAAGCTGGAGCCCTTCCCTCAGCACTTCCTTTAGGTGGGGAGATAGTGCCCTCCCTTTCCTCCTTTGTGGCAGTGGGATGTAGCATCTGTAGTTTTCTCCAAAGCTGCTTTTAAAAGTCTTTTTCCTCTCCATCTTCGTTTTCATCTTGTTTCTTGATATGGTGGAGAATTCTAAGAGTGTTGGAAGAAGTTCTCAATCCTCTGACTTAAAAAAATATATCCATACAATTGAGTTTGTCTTTTTTTAAAAATTTATTTTTTAATTGATATCATTACTGTCCAAAATTAGATACATTATATTAGCAAATATTATGTTGGTATCCCTATTTCCCTCCTCCCTGTTCCCAATCCACTGGGTATCCTCCTCGGTGGGCATACTGGATTAATCCATGGGGATTATGGCTAACACAGGAGGCAGTCAGGTTCTCCCCCGCTTTGTGTGTTGTTGCTGAGGGGAGCAAGGGCTCTGGGTATTCTCCCCCACCATGGCTCTTAACTCTTTCCACCCTCTCTTCTGCTCAGTTCCCTGAGTCATGGTGGGTGAGTGTTGCAGTCAGCTTTCTAGTTGCTGTTCAGAAAGAACTCAAGTAAAAGCGGCTTTTGGAGGAATGGGTTTATTTGGTTTATGAACTCAAGTGGAGACTCCATCCTGGCAGGGAAAATGATGGCACAAGCAGAGGGGTGGACATCACCTCCGCCACAGCACTGCAAACAATGGCAGGAAGGTGTGCCAAACACTGGCAAGGGGAAGCTGGTTTATAGGCCCCATAAGCCTGCCCCCAACAACACAGCTGCAGTGAGGTTTTAATTCCTAAACTGCCATCAGCTGGGGATCAATCAATCAGAACACATTCATTTGTTTGTGGGGGACACCTGGATCAAACCATGACAGTGAGTTTTAAGACTGCTTTATTGTTGAGATCTTAAGGGCCTCTGTACTTCTGCTTTAGATTGTGTTGGAACTCTTTGGTGTCTGTCTCGCTGACTTATCCTGGGCTGACTGATTAGCTGTGGTGAGAGATCTCTTGCTTATCCTGTCACTCCCCCAAAGGTTTCATTTGGGGCCTACACATAATTCTGGGGTGGTTCATCTTTTGCCAGGAAGTCAGCCCTCTGCCTGTAGCAAGTTGGTGGAGTTGGAAAGACCAGATCTCTCTCACTCCCTTCTGAAAAATACAAACAAATAGAATCTCTGTCAGAGAGTGAGATCAGTGTGGGTTAAATGAGACACACTTTTCTAATATGGCGAGATTCTATTGGGATTAGTCTCTATATAGTTCTCTAGCAATGGGGGTTTCTCTTTGGGTGCCCAAGTTTTTGGTTCCCATAGGATTTTGCCCTGAGTCCCAATTCCAGTTAAGGGCTCCTTGACACTGAATAGATTTCTCTACAAATTTGAAAGCTGTTGGCTACTCTCCCCAGGTTATGGTGCCTCTATTGCCCAAGTGATCACTTCTTGGCTCGCTGATCTCTCCCAGAAGGCAGTGTGTTCAGCCTTCTCATGGCAATAGTCTGCATTGTGTATCAGTGGTCTCTGCTTTCTCCAAATATTATTGACAAATTTCCCCTGGCCGCTTATGTAGCGCCTTCCAGCACTGCACATGCTAGCATCTGGGGGCTGATTACCATTTTGGATCTTGTAGGGACTCTTGTAGTGTAGTGTTTCTTTATTCTGTCAAAGTTCTTGAATACCCACCCCAGGCTCTTACCTTTGGCCTGGGGTGGGTATTCAAGAGCTGTGACAGAATCCTGTCTTGTTTTAGGGACCTTGTGGGTCTCTTTGATCAACAGCTCAGTGTGGGAAGGAACCAATGACTGGAACAGGGAGTTCCAAGTTTGATCAATGTTTCATGGGGTTAGGTTTCTTCCCATTCCATTCATGGCCCCTCTTACCAGACGATGTCCACTTTTTCCTCTAGCGCTTACTGTATGGAAGTAAGGATTTTATGATTACTATTCATTATTGGTTTATCCACCCTCTCTTTCCTCCCTCCTCTCATTCCTTCTACCCCTTTTACACCCTCTCATTTTGCCTGTTAGGTTTGCTTAGAGCAAACCTGGTTAGCAAGTGCATATGAGGGAGAATATGCAGTGTTTGACTCTCTGTTTTTGTGTGTTTGCTATGTGAGATCTGCTCCAAGTCTGTCCACTTTTCTTTAAATTTCATTATGTCAATTTTCCTTTCCACTGAGTCAAATTCCATCATGTAAATGTACCACAGCTTTGATATCCATTCATCCAGGGATGGGCAGTTGGGTTGATTCAAATTCTTGGCTTTTATGAATTGAGCTGCAATAACATGGTTCAGCAAATGTCTCTGTGCTGAGGTGTGACATCTTGAGGGTAGATTCCTAGTAGAGGGATAGCTGGATCCATTGGTAGTGCTATGTCCATTCTGTTCAGGAGTCTTCCCATTGCTTCCCATAGTAGTTGAATGAGTTTGCAATTCTACCAGCAGTGAATGAGTGTTCCTTTTTTCCTGCATCTTTGCCAGCAACTATTGTTGGATTTTTTTTTTGAGAATTGTCATTCTTACTGGAGTGAGGTGAAATTTCATTGTAGTTTTGATTTGCATTTCTCTGATTATTGAGGATGAGGAGCACTTTCTCAAGTGAGATTTGGCCATTTGTGTTTCCTCCTCTGTGAATTCTCTGTTGAGATAAATGCCCCATTTTGTGAGGGGGCTGTTGGATTTTTATTATTTAGTTTTTGATCTCTTTATAAATTTTAGATATTAGACCTCTGTCATAGCCACACACCGCTGGGATGAATCTCCAAACCAGGCACAAGTTGGGGAGGAAAGTACTTACTTTAGGGGCCAGATGCAATCCCACAGGGATCACCTTTCCCACACTCTATTGATTAGCTTCCTCCCTCTCTCACACACAGCACATCTCACTTGCTTTCTTAGGTATGTACAGACCAGGGTGGAGGAAGGCAGGAGTGCAGAGGTCTGTGGAAGGAGGAAGGCAGGATCTTGGGCATCTATCAATTGAGTTAGTCTTTTCCCTTTAGTTTGTAAGATCAATGAAGTTTAGACCTTGGATTCAATTCAACTTTGGTACATATCACCAAAACTAAAGGACATGTCTCAAAATACTAACACTGGAAGTAGAGAAGTGGCAAGATTGTATTTTTTTAGATCTGTATCTATTTCCCCAGTTTTGAAAGGTCATATCACTTTTATTACATATTGGCTTTTGGTATCTGTTAGTGGATTGTTTTCCTAATGAGTTAGGTTCTTTTTGTGTGTGTGTGTGTGTGTGTGTGTGTGTGTGTGTGTGTGTAGATTATGTGTGTGATGTGGTATGTGTATATATGTGTTTGCATGTGATGTATGATATAAGTGCACATGTGAGTAGATGCACATACCCCATACGTGTGTGTGGATCCTGGAAGAGAATGTTTGTTTCTTCTAATTACTCATTCACCTTGAGACAGTCTCTCCCTCAACCTGAAGCTGTTGTCCAGTGAGCCCCAATGATCCTCCAATTTTCCGATCCCTGTTGACTGGGGTTACAGACTTCAGTGGATATACCTAGTTTTTTACATGGCTTCTGGGGAGTTGAACTTCTGGTCTGTGACCTGAGAGTCCCTCATGCTCAAGCAGCAAGCTTTGTTAACCACTGAGTTCTTAGTAGTTTTTCAACCTTTGAATGCTGCCTCCAATCCATACTATAGTTAGGAAGATGATGTTTGAATAACATATTTTTAATTTCATTTTATAAGTTATATCAGGTTATACTCTTATCTCCTCACCCCAGCTCCCATTACCCTGGGGGGCCTCCTCAGTGAGGTTATAAACAACATGTTTAAAAAAAACTTATTTATTTTCAAGGAGAGAGAGACACCCCCCCCCACAGAAATGAATGAATGGGAGTATGGAATATGGGAACACCAGAGTCTCTTGCTGCTGCAAACAAACTGCAGATGCATGCACCACTCTGTGTGTTTGTCTTTACATGGATACTGGGGACTCAAACCTGGGACATTGGGCTTTGCAAGTAAACACCTTTAACTGCTGAGCTTTCTTCATGGCCCTGAATAAAAGGTTTTTCAGAGTCTGTTTGATGTCTGAAAGTCAGAAAACAGAAGTATAAAATGTTATACTATCCATGTATGATTAAGGCTTTCCTTGTGGGAAGCATGTATTGCCACTTACTGGAATTTCTAAAAGATATGTAACTCAACTTTCTTTTTCTGTTTAGAATTATCATTGTATTTTGTGTTTGACCATCCTCAATTAAAAATGCAAAGGAATTAATACTTTTCATTTTAGTTGATATAGCATATAAAATTTCCCAGTGTTTTGGGGACAGAAGAGCGAAGAGGGCCATTTGGAGGTCATAGCTATGTATGGAATCAATGAGAGAATGATGGAACCCAAGCTGTTAGGAGGAGCATGCTTTGGTAATATGGAACATATGACTCCAGTAAAAGCAGGGAGATATTTGATGTCAAGGAGTCATTCTTTAATATGGCTTCTAGCTCCAGAATCTTCTAGAGGTCAAGATCAGAACTCTTGCCCACATGCTGCAACTGGGAAAGAGTAGAGTCTTCAGGGTTCTGTGGAGATTCCAATTCACTTGATTTTAAGCCATATGAATAGCATGGGTCTTTTCAACATCTAACACTGGTGAACAGACAAGCTGAAGCAGTTATAGGAACAAAAAAAGGGAGCTTCAAATGCAAACTCAGGGCTGGGTCCAAAGATGAACCTGGAGAGTGGAGTCAGTGAACTTTACATTTTACCTGCTGGACATTCTACTTGCCTTTGCTTTACAATGTCCTCCATGGGGTGAGAACTTTGAACTGGTGATGTCACAGTTGAGCATCATGATGTCACAATTGGGTATTGTGATGTCAGAATGGGGCTTTGTGATGTCACAACCAGTATTGTGATGTCCTGCCCCAGCCTCCTGAATCCTGGATTTCAGGTGTGAACCACAATGCCTGACATTGTTGTTTATAATGCTTTATTTTTTTCATCTGCAAGATAGAGTTGTGAGAATGAAATGAATTAAAGTAAGCAAAGCACTTGTTAGTATGTGGTATACTCTGTATGCTTAAGGACATGTTGTTAATATGCTCTTCTGGGGCAATATTGCATATCAAGTAATCAGTGAAAATGTACACTCTCAAAAAATTAGTCAAACTAAATTGGATTCATCTCACAAGACAAGTATAAGGTCAACAAACTAATAATACACACTTAGTTCTTTGAAAAAATATACAAAAATTAAAAAATATTTGTGGTTTCAAATTTTCAGAGTGAAGGGGAAGAGGGCGTTTACTAAATATACCATTAGCAGAAGCCAGAATGAGCAAATTTTCAGAATTTTAAAAATAAACTCTGAGGTATATTTGATGTTTGTCATGTTCTTTATAGGATATAATTGCTACATGTTGTATAGTCATTGCCCTTCTTGAGTTTTTTAAAAGTAAAAATGCTCACGTAGAAGCATATCATGTATATGAATTCAGAAATGTCAGATTCAGAAATGTCCCTCTTCCTTATAGGCTTAAACATTCTGTGTATGACACCTCATTTTTTCCCAGCAACACACCTACTGAATAGCAATAACAACACTGTTTATAAAGTCAACTGCAAGATATATGTTCTTCTAGATACCTAAATACCAGAGAAAGTTTCAACTTTATTTCCCATTTATTTATGTACTCGTATTCTTATTTTTTCAAAGAATCTGGATAATTCTGCTTTGTTAATATTTTAACTCGAAACTGCTTATTTCAAAATGTGAGAGATTTCTATATTATTTAAAACATTTTATGTGAACCATGGATACTACTCTTTGGTAAGCATTGTGAGTGAAACTGCTTGATTTCCTATATAAAATGGCCTTTTTAGATTAAATGTTTAAGACTTCAGGACACAAATGTAGTGACATGTCCTAATGAAATCATATTAAAGTTTCAGCCTGTACTGCTTTATTCAAACCCAGGTGGCTCTGGTTGGTAGCAGAAGCACTAGGGATTTTCTTCCTTTCAGGCCTGCTGTAATTTTTTGAAAAAGGTCCCTCCAAAACACCTCAAAGCCATGTTTCAAGGGAAAACACTTCTAGCTTCCAGTCATGATAAAAATTTGCCTCTTTCCTAAAACAATTGACATATGGACAGAAAAACCTAAAACAATAGTTTTCACACTGGGCAATAGGCAACAAAAGATGAATCTCTTAGAAAAAGGAAATATAAGAAACAAGCCTGTTGCCTTTTGAATGTGTAATGTCCCTACAGGCTCATGTAATGGAACACTTGTGGTGCTGTTTAGAGAGTAGTCATAGAACCTTTGGGGTGGGGTCTTGCTGGTGGACAAGGGACACCAGGAGCAGGGCTCAAGGATTAAAAATAAGTTTCACTGTGGTCCCATTTTCTTTTGCTTCCTTATTGACGATGATGTGAACAAGCTTCAAGCGCCCATCATCACAGACCCTTCCTTTATGATGGAATGTATTTACTAAAACTGTGAGCCAAAATAAGTCCTTTCTCCCTGAAGTTGTTTGAAGTTGTTTCTATAAGGTATTTTTTTCACAGGATTTGAAAAGTAACTGTGATGGTTAGGTTTTGATGTCAACTTGACATTTCAAGTAATCTTGGGTGGGTCTCTGAGGATGTTCACAGGAATGTAGACTCTCAGTAGGGGGCAGGATGTAAGGAAGCTCAAAGGAGCTAGAAGTAAACATCCTTTCCTGTGTGGGCAGTGCAGGAAGGAAATGCCAGAGACTCAGGAAGCCATTAAGTCTGGGATAGGGTTGCAAGACCCCACCCTAAGCGTATATAAAGGGGAAGAAATTCTCTCCTTGCTCCTCCTGCCTGTTTGCTGTTCTGTATGTGGTGTTGGTGATGGCTTTCTCTCTCTGCTTGGACCCATGCAAGAGGACCAGCCTCTTTCTCTTTTATGGGACTTCCCCTGGATCTGTAGCTTGAATAAATCGTTTCCTCCCCCAAACTGTGCCTTGGTTTGAAGATTCATCCCAGTGGCTGTGGCTGACTGTGACAATAACTAATACAGAGGCATAGATTTTCCAGGTTTGTGGCTGGAGAGCATTTACAGACTGCAGGACAGAAAAGAAAAACCCTTGCAGAACCAGAAGAGAGTCTGTGTTGAGACTGTAGTATGTATGTCAAGGCAGCTAGAATTTGTTGGGCAGAATCCTAGAACTGAGTGAACTAGACAAATGCCAGAGGTCTGTCAGCGATTCTCCTGGAATGGACAACAGAATATCCAGCAGAGCTTCTGTGTGAGGAAATGACCACATCATTGAAAAGAGCCATTGAGAGAAGCTCCTACGATAATTCCTGGTGGCTTCAGATTATTGGGAATACTTTATGTCTCTGTAGCCAGAGTTGAAGATCACACTGCATCAGAGAACTCAGAAGTGCAGTGTTTCAGTAGTGAGGAAAAGCCCTTCACCAAAGGCTGCTGTTCCTGCTCCTGTGTTTTGAATGTAAAATGTCCACACAGGCTCATGTGGTTAAACACTTGTTCCCCAGCTAGTGGCGATGTTTGAAAAGACTATGAACCTTTAAGAGGTAGAGTCTTGCTGAAGGAAGAGAGTCCCCTGGGAGCTGGCCTTGAGGTATTTATTATAGGCTGACTGCACATCCTGTTTGCCTTCTGCTTCTTGACTATACAACACAATGTGACAACTCTGCTCCTGCTTCTGCTGACATACCTTCCCTGTCAGGAAACTTCCAGTTGAAACTTGAAGCCGAATTAAACCCTTTCCTTCTGTAAGTTGCTTCTGTTGGAATATTTGTTCACAGTAATGAGAAACTAACTGATAGAGAAAAATGGTACTGAAAAGTGAGGTTAGGGTTAAATTTGACCATGAGGTTCCTAAGTCTTTTTTGAATTGATTTGTGAAAGGAAAGTGGAAGGTTTTGGAATTTTGCATTGGCAAAAAGCCTTACAATACTGTAAACAGAGCTTAGTGGGCCATTTTGGTGGGAATTTGGGAGGCCAGAAGGCCAAGAAAAATGTGGACTTTGGAGGAGGCTGGGCTCATGAGACTAGAGAAGGTAACAAGAACTCTATTGGGAACTGAGCTAGAGGCAGTCCATGTGAAGTTATGGCAAAGGAAAAGGCTGCATGCTGCCCACGTTCCGAAACGTTAAATAAAGCTGAATTGAAAGGTAAAGGGCTAATGTGTATTTCAAGGTAGAAAATCACTGAGTCTATGGGAGTTCAAAAGGGTTTGGCAGTCCTGCGCCTCCATCTATGCTGGCTCTCCAGTTGATTGGATCCCCCATTGCTCTTAGCTTTCTGGTCCTGGCATTTCCAATATACTTAGGGTTCATCTTTACAGCATGACATAATGGCCTCTGAGAGTTTCCTCACAGGGACTACAATACATTGTCTGGTCTCAGCAGCTCTCTGATGCAATATTTGATAACTGTCTCAATCTCGTATTTTTCATTCCTGGAAAACTAGTAACTCATGGACAATGCTGCCAGCTAAGAATGGAATTTGGCCTCTTTGTAAATCAGCTGTAGCCTCTTTGTGCTGACCATGGGGAGGAGGTGGAGTCCTTCAGCATTCTGCCTTTTGGCCTTTTCTTTCAAAAGAATTGCATTCTTACAAGCTAGACCCTTCATTGGGTTGAGTCTCCCTTTTAGGCCATCTTTCCTATTGTCACAGTGCAGTAGGCTTCCCTTTCATAATATTAATGTCTTTAACCATCATGGTGGATAAGCTGTAGTCTCCTTGCTTGAAACTTTAAACTTGCTCACATTTGTTTTCTTTCCTTTCAGAACTTCTTATTTTTCATATCTTTCTGCTTTTGTTTCACAGCAATGAGGAAGTAACTGATTCATTGTTTAAAAGCCCAAGAGCAAGCCTCACATAGATAAAATCTTTCAACTGAATCATGTTACAGAACAATGCTCAAGAATATTTAGATTAAAAAAGTACTCAGTACCCAACAAGGCAAAATTCACAATGTCTCTCTTTAAAGAGGCAGAATATAACAAAGAGAAAAACCAATCAATTGAAATGGACTTAAAAATGATACAGCTTATATAATTAGTTCACAAGGACATGAAAATTAGAGTATAACTCATTCATCCAAACAAAGTAGAACTAAACAGATTAAAAAATTTCTGGGGGCTGGAGAGATGGCTCAGCGGTTAAGGCACTTGCCTCCAGTGCCTAAGGCCCTGGGTTCAATTCCCCCAGGACCCACATAAGCCAGACCCACAAGGTGGTGGCCCTGGTGTTCTCTCTCTCTCTCTCTCTCTCTCTCTCTCTGCTTGAAAATGAATAAATAAAATATTTTAAAAAAAATTTCTAGAGATGTTAGATATAAGATCTGAGATACATAGATTGGGTTAACAGCATGTTAGACATTGTAGAAGAAAAGATGAATGAGCAGAACAATGGAAACCATTCAAAATGAGCTGGGTGGACCAACTTCAGGTTTCCTAATACATGGAAAATTAGAAGACATGTAACTGGTTTGTAACTGAGTCTAGCCTTGAATGTGTTATATAGCAAAGATGGCCTTGAACTACTGATCCTCCTGACTTCTGAGTGTTGGGACTACAGGTGTTCCTGGCCAGATGCGTTTTAATTTATTTAATTCCCATTTTCCAATTCCTAGGCTATTCACTATGTTATTGGAGTCTTTCAGAAAGTACACGTATGCCTATATCTTGAAGTGATTTGTCTGTTTTCCTCCAGCAGTTTCAGAGCTTCAGGTATCATATTGAGATCTTTTACCCTTCCTTGTTGAATAGATTTGTGTAGAGGGTGAGAGATGCAGATTGAACTTCATGCCCATGTGAATGATCTACATGGATCTAGTACCATTTGTTGAAGTGACTGTTTTTACCAATGTATGTTCTGGCCAACTTAGTCAAAGATTAGGTGGCTATGGTAGTTTTGAAGGAAATGTCCCTGTAGTCTCAGGTGTCTTGTGATTAAGTTTTCTACTTACTTCCCATCTAGTAGAACATTTGTGAGGTGGAGCCCTGCTGAAGAAAGGTCCATCATGGGTGGACCTTGGGGTGGAGTTCAGTTCTGTGTGTTTAGAGCCAGTTTGAGCTTTGGCTATTATCTTTCTCTCACTGTTATGAATGCTTGATGAAGTGAGCTGGCTTTTTCACCATGATGAAGCTTACCCTGAAAACTGTAAGCCTGAAATAAATCCTTTCCTCCCATAAACTGCTTTTGGTTGGGTGTTTGTCCCAACAATGAGAAGGTAACTGCAACAGTGGCTGTATCTGTGTGGGTTTATTTCTGGGCCTTCTGTACTGTTACTATAGACTGAGTGTCTGTTTTGTATTAGTATCATGCTCATTTTTTTGTTACTATGAATCTAGTATAATTTGAGACCAAGTATTCTGATCACTTCAACATTATTCTTTCTGCTTAGGATTGCTTTGTCTACTGGGTCTTTGTGCTTCCATGTGAATTTTAGAATTTTTTCCTAGTTCTTTAAAGAATGTCATTGGAATTTTGAGGAGATAGTGTTGATTCTGTAGTTGGGTATTTGTAATACGGTCATTGTCGTAGTAGAAATTTTGACAGTCTATGAGCTTGGAAGATCTTTCTATCTTTTAGTGACTTCTTTAATTGCTTTCTTTGGTGTCTTAAAGTTTCAACTATAGAGGCCTTTTATTTATTTGGTTAGGTTTATTACTAGTTCTTTTTAAAAGCTATTACAAATGGGATGTTTTCATGATTGTTTCCTGGAACTGGTTGCTTGCTTTGGCTAGGGAGGAGCTTGTCACTTATGTATGTTTTCAGTGAACCTATACATTCTTTGATTGACTCTGTTTTTCTTTTAGTTTCTATTTCATTAATTTATGCCCTGATCTTTATTATTTCTTGCCATTTACTGATTTGCATTGTTCTTTTAATCTATGATATTGAGGAACATCATAAGCTATTTATCTGATATCTCTCTTATGTTTTAATGTAAGAATTTATTGCTATAGACTTTCCTTGTAGAAATGCCTTAGATGTCTCCCAAAGGTTCTGGTAAGTGGTGTTTTCATTTTCATTTGATTCTAGGAATTTTCAAATTTCCTCTATGATTTCATCAATGACTCACTGTTTTTTTTTAAGTGGATCATTGAGTCTCCAATGATCATAATTTCTGTAGTTTTCTTGCTATTGATTCCTAACTTTATTCTACTATGATTGTTAAGATTCAAGATATCATTTTCATTATTTTGTATTTGTTTACACTTGCTTGTGACCTAGAATGATTTTGTACAATGTTCCATGAGCTGCTGAGAAGAATATGTTTTCTCTTTGTGTTTGATGGAATATTCTGTGGATAACATTTAGCACTTGTTAATTTTAGTCAAACCATGTCCTCTTCTCCTCTCTCATTGGCTAGTAGATTATCAATTATCTTTCAAAAGTCACTTTAAACACCAATTATTTAGAAAATATCCCCTGACATCAAAAACTAGCTTGGTTCCTTCCCAGGACAGTGTACTACTTAAATCCTCATCACATTTATTTTTAGGTTCTCTGATAACTTGCCAGAGCAAGGGACTAAATGACTTGTTCAGATAGTGACTAGTGTTTATTAAGTTAGTCTAGGAAGGCAAGAACATGGAGAGCAGTGGAGTCCAGTAGTAGGTTTAATTTACAAGAGTTTGGGTGTCTAGAGTCTATTAGACTATTATTACTTATTATTATTATTAGTCTATTATTACTAGCAAATATGTCCCTTTTAGAGAAAGGTGAATTAATTTTATGTTCCCTGAAATGGTTGTATCTTCTAGTAACTTATTTGGAACTGAGTTTGGGGTATACCTAATGATCAAAATATCCACTTGTCTTCCTAGTTATACTGCACCATTTTGCATGTTTTCACATATTGTATAAAGTTCTGTGAAACAAGATATTTATTGAGCATCTATTATATACCATGCACTTTGTTAAGTAATAAAGTATATGTAGAAATCAATGCTTGCAGGCTGGGAACATATCTCAGTGTTGGAATACCCTACGTAATATGTGTGAGGCTCCAACTTTAAACCCAAGTATCACAAAAAAAGAAAGGAAAACAAATACTTAATGGTTCCATTCTCAGTTGGAGTTCATAGTAAGAAAAAAAAGGAAAGGGCATTGAGGAACTGGGGATAAGAATCATTGTTTGCTCATTAAATAATGTAACTCATTATGGACAATAAAAATAAATAAATAAAAATATTATTTGAATAGGATAAGTATTTTAACAGAGGATTTTTAATACTTGTAGGAGCACAAAGAAAGACTCTGTTCATTTTGGCAGCTTTTGAGGGGACTGCAGGCTTGGAAAGGACGACAGTGTGCTAGAACTGGCTTTTAAGGCATGCGTCAGAGGAGGCTGGTAATGAGGTAGGGCCCTGGGAGTTGATGTGGGGGGCATTCAGGATACCAGGAAAGTGCCCATAGGAGACATTAGTACCTTGTGAAGACGTTGTGGGGAGTTTGTTAGGATTGGAGTGCAAGTGCTTTGATGAATAGCAAAGGTTGTAATTTTCTTACTTTATCAATCCATGCTAGTATTCCTTTAGGGACAGATATACAGACCACAGACTAGTAGGCCACAGTGAGGAAATCTTATTTTAATGAGAGTTAGGAAATCACAAGATAATTTCAGTTATGTTCAGTGGTGCTTATCATTATTCAGGGATGCCAGCTTATACTCAGCTACCACAAATGCAGCAAACTCCCACTTGAATCCTTTTAACAGCACACCAGCAAAGGCAAGATTGTTTGCAAAGCCACCCATGTATCTCAAAGCTTCATTGAGGCCCCATGGTTCCCTTAGCCCTCATGCAGCCAGCTTCTCCTGAATTGTTTGTAATGATGTTCCTTCTATTTTCCACTTTTTGTAATCTGGAAGTTCCAATTTACTACATCCATGTCCATGTCCATGTCAGGCGATGTCTGACAGCAATCTGACCTCTTAGGTCACTCACTGTTCAACCTTCGAGGTGGAGCAAAGGTTTTTTTTTTTTAACTTTTTACTGATAGCTTCCATAATCACAGACTATAAACCATTATGATCATTATGATTCCCTCCTCGTCCCTCATATCTCTTCCCTTAATTCTCTTAATTAGTCTTTGTTTTGTTTTGATGTCATCATCTTTTCCTCCCATTATGTGTAGGTATTATCAGGCACTGAGAAGTCATGAATATCAAGGCCATTTTGTATCTGGAAATTTGCATTGTAAGCAGTCCTCTCCTTCCTCTGGCCCTGACAGTCTTTCTGCCACCTATTCTGTAGCAAAGGGTTTGAACTCAGGAGGTAAGTGGCATGGAATTTGAAGGGCTGAGGGATTTGATGACAAGAAATTGGCTGCTCATGTTCATCAAACAGGGGGCTTAGGAATCAGATGACTATTTTTGTACATAACTGATCAGAAAACTGCTATTGAGTGGAACCATTTATTAGAAATGCCTGAAAAGCATAAATCAAGTTAAACTTTTCATAAATGCTAGAAAATCATCCTAAATAGCTGTGATTTAAGAATAGATTAGTAACATTTTTGTATATAAAAATCAATATTCCATATATTAATGTTGTAGTTAGGATGTAGTTTCAGATGATAATCTAGAAATTATTAACAAATAAAGTATGCTATGATTTGTCCCTTCTGAAAACCATGTGGAAACTTAATCTCCATAAAGAGATATTAAGAAAAGGGACAAAGTCAGACCTTTACCAAGTTATTAAGGTTTGCACTCATGAACAGATTAAAATTCATTTATGTGACTAACGGGTTAATGAACTAACTGGGTCAGTAAGAGGAACACCACTGGGACCAGAACTTTGAACCAAAATGAAGCTATTTTCTTTGTAAATTATCTAGTTCTGGGTATCATGCTATTAATAACAGAAAATAGACTAACATAGAGTGAATATGTGTTAATTATCAGTGCTATTCACTCTGATTCAGTGATTAATGAGCTTTAAAATGACACAAAACATGCACCGACCCAAGAAATTCTAATTGTTCTCTGATGAAACCCACCATGGAAGATTAAAGATGTACAATTACTTTGCCAGTCATCCTTTCACGAAATAAAATTGAACTCTCTTCTCCTTGGCTTGTAGCTCATTTTGAAATCAGGGAGCATGATGCCTCCAAGCTTCATTTCTGTGCCTCAAGATTGTTTTGGCTATTTGGTGCCTTCAATTTTGATGATTTCGTTTATTTTTTGATTTTTACTATCTGGTCTCTGTTTGATTATACCACTCCCTCTCCTTGTTAGAAGAAGAAAAATAATTGAAACTTAGAGAAGTGACTGGTTCCTGTGATGTTTATTTTCTAGTTACAGACACAGACCACATGCTGAACTTTCTGCTTCTCTGTGCTCTGGGCTTCCCACTGCATCCAGACTGGTACACAGAATGCTGGGAGATCAAGTAGATGGCATGCTGTCCTTGAAGAGGTGCTCACCAGCAAACTGCTTCACATTTCCACTTGTGAGCAAGCTTCCACCTGCTGTTCTTGGGGATCTGATTAGGAAAGAAAATCACTGTACATTTTATGTTTTAAATATAATACTCATTCTTATTTTGCATGCAATATTGTGTGCACTTGTGCATATGAGTGTGTGCATGTTTGTGTTTGCACATCGAAATGTGGGCATGTACATGTTTATTAAAAAGACCATTCAGCTTTGTAGAGATAGGGTGGCTCATGGGTCAAGAACTCACCAAGTAGACTAGGCTGGATGGCCAGTGAGCTCCAGGGATTGACCTGTATCCATGTATCCAGTGGAGGAATGATAGTGCACCCACAATGCTTGCTTCTTTTTAAAATATGGGTTCTGAGGATAAAGCTTAGATTTGTTTCTATTAGTAGCAGTATAATCTTTAGGAATCATAATTACATCATACTTGCAAATTACATAATCACAAACTAAACAACACCACCATTGTAAAGCTCTCTCAATTCCAGATATTCCCAGGGTTGCTTTGTTTTTATTTCCCCGTATCTTTTAAAAATATGTCATTTATTTATTTATTTATTTATTTATTTATTTATTTTTTGAGAGACAGAGATATGTGTGTTGAGAGAGAGAGAGAGAGAGAGAGAGAGAGAGAGAGAGAGAGAGAGAGAGAGAGAGAATAGGTACACCAG
This sequence comes from Zapus hudsonius, assembly GCA_004024765.1. Taxonomy (NCBI): domain Eukaryota; kingdom Metazoa; phylum Chordata; class Mammalia; order Rodentia; family Dipodidae; genus Zapus; species Zapus hudsonius. The sequence goes on from PVHP010000207.1 coordinate 171,736, forward strand.
GGCCTCTAGCTACTGAAATGAACTTCAGAAACATGCACTACCATGTTCATCTGGCTTTATGTGGGTCCTGGGGAATTAAACTTGCGGTGATAGGCTTTATAGATGAGTGCCTTAACTGCTGAGCCATCTCTCCAGCCCTATTTATTTCCCCTTATCTTGAACTATAGTTATTCCCACCCTTTTGGGATTTCCTGTAGGATGGAGTATCAGCGAGTCTCCTGGATAGTGTCTTTCCATTGAATTTTGTCTGTGTTTCTCACTTACTTTAGTACCAGCCACCGAGACCCTTGCACTCTGAGATCACCATGCCCTGGCTGGCAGTTAAGAAAGTTCCCTGATGGTGTCTTCAACAATAGGGTTTTATCTTTTAGCTCTGGCAGGTATCCAAGTGCTTTGGCAATGGCCTGCATTGTTCTGGGGACCTAATGGTTTCCCTGATCAACACCTCACATCAAAAAGTCTCTCAAATAACTATGCTTATTCCCTTTAATCCAAGCTGCTCTCACCTTTGGCTGGAGAATCTGTTTTATTTTAAGGTGGTAGAGAATGCTGGGGAGATCCAAGATCCCATCAATACAACTAGAAAAGATAGCTGATTGCCCACCACCAGATGTGTTACCTCTACCACATCTGCCATTGCTCAGTAGATATTACAAAGGAAATGGCAACACAAGTTCTGCTTTCACTGATAGACCAACAACCAGCTCCAGGGAGAGGTCAACAGACACCGTAGTCACTCAAAACCCATAAACGCAGAAATCCAGAGACTTCATACATCTCAGCACTAAGTCAGACTTCTAACACACCCACTAAGACTGAGGAAACATTGCAGAAGAAGGGGTCTAAGGACTCTAAGAGCCACAGTGTGGGTAGGAATATCCCAAGGCATGGTCCATTCCCCTTACCCCCATTAGACTGACTCAGACCTTCAGGAGCTCTCAGTGAATACCAATAGTCCCACTGAGGAGTACCCTGAATGGAATGGGGGCCAGGGAGAGGTGCTATAATTATTTAACCTTTTAAAACTGAATTTTGATTAAAAAAGGTAATTTTCTTGAAGCTGTCTCTATTCTGTTGACTGATACTTATGTATGTAGCCATTGCCATCTGGGAGGCTGAGAAATGCTCTTTGTGATGGGGGCTATGTCCCTAGGAAAGTATTAGTGCTGATTGAACAAGAAGCCCTAATGAAAGCAAGATGGATGCCTGAGTAGAGATACTGGTTTCTGCCACATGTTAGCTCAAAGCAGTGTCAAATAGTCATTGTTTTAATGACATCATTCTGAATATGTTCACTTTGATTATTTTTATTTGAAGGAATCCTTTTAGGCTAATCCATATGAAAACTGTGGACAGCAATACCTTTATTTATTTATTTTTTCTTATACCTACATTCCCCCTCCTTCATTTAGTGTTTTGGTCATAACTAAAGACAACACTGCATGTTGTACTGAATGACACTGGGTTTTTCTAATGCAGACATTTTAAAGACAATTTTTGGAAGATATCTCTTTGGACCTGAATTGAAATCTTAATCATTTCCAAAAAGCATGGAAAAAAGAATAAAAACCTTTCTTAATTTTTTTTGTTTAAAATTGTATGAAGGCTGTATATGAAATCTTGACACCATGCAAGCTATTGGGTAAAGAAAAATTTTCTTTTTTAAGTTTTATTTCTTTTTTCTTTCTGAATGATTACTAGACACTAGATATTAAGATTGGATTGAACAGTTTTGTGTGAGAAAGAAAAGCCAAAGTAACCTTTTTATGTGTAGTTTTTGAAATTACTTCTACACAGATTAAATTTTATATCAAAGCTTAGAGGTAAAAAGCAACCTAGTCATATAATTGTTCATTGCCTGGCCTGGTTATATAGCCTACTGCAGGAAGCCCATTCAAATGTAAGCACTTCAATATTTCTGGCAGAAAATAAAATCTTTCTTGCTTGTTCACATAAATAACACCACTCAAGTGTATCTGTATTAATCCTGGCTTTGTGAAATGAAGTTGGAAAGTCTACTAAGTATTTTCATATGCAAATAATCACTCTAGTAGACATGGTTTTATTATTGAAAGAACACATGTCTGTATACAATCTGTTTTCAATTTGTCAGTTTTCTTTGGTGGAACACCTGCATTCCAGAGATAAATAAGTAGGATTTTGTAACTTCTGTCTGACAGTCATTCCAATCAGTGGCATTGATGACCAGCTATCTGAGGAGAACCTGTGATTGAAAGTTGCCTTCTGATGGTCACTATGTTTTCTTCTTAGTAGCTTGTAAGTCCCAGTGTTCTTTATGAAGTTCCTTAATCACCTCATTATTCCATGTCACCCAGCAGCTGAGCACCTGCTGGTTACAAAAGAATTTGTTTCACATCCTTTGTACCACATTTAAATAGGCACAGGTTTTTATTTTAATGTCACAGATAGTGTGGTATAAAAATAAGGTTACATGGACTGGAATAAGATTTGGGTCTGTCTTAAATTGAGATCTTTGGAGCTTCTCTCTGTGGCATTGCTTTATGTATATTTACTTATGATTTTTCCCTTGAAAAGCTGTTCTTTTGTTGGAATATTAATCATTTATGTTCTGCTGTATGCAGTAAATTACTCTGGGTGCTTTGAAAGATACTATTAAATAATAGTATAGGATCGTGCTTTATTCATTCATCCCAAATCTTTGAAGTCATCATTTGGGGATATAAGGAATATTTACCATTTTCTTTTCACTCTCACCTCCAGTACTAGAAGTTTCCTCTACTCATGGAATGTATCCATCTCTCAGAAAATCTCCTCTCCCAGTCACTTGCATTTAGCATGGTCCTTATCCAGCTCTGACGAGCATATATACATCCCCAGATATAGGAGACATTACTTAATGAATTCAGTGAATGTGAGGCGGTGACCATAGGCAAGAGTGATAAGGGGCTAGTAAGACAGTCCAATGGGGTTGTGCAGTTGTTAGAGCTTTTAAAAATATTTTCACTCATAGGTGATTGCTTTAATTTCTCTATGACACCAATTCTGTTAGGTATTTCCAGGGTGGAGCAATCTTTGTGAGTAATTGCAGATTCTATGAGTTACTTAAAATATTTAGTAAAATGAGAACATTTTATGTTAGTTATAACTAAAGGCACAGATTTGTGTGAAAATAAAAAAGTATATTTAATGAACAACAAAAATAAAATAAAACTTGGTGTGGACATTAATGTGATATGATGGAGATAAAGAAATGCTCAAAACAGCATACCTGTAATGTCATCATGTGAGAGGTTGAGGCAGAAGGATTTCCACGAGTTTGGGGTCAGCTAGGGCTACACCGTGAGAACCTAATTCAAAAACCACAGCAGGAATCAGGAGTGGTGGCACACACCTACTGTCTCAGCACTTGGGAGGTGGAGGCAGGAGGATCAGGAGTTCAAAGCCAGCCTTCAGTACATAGGGAGTTCAAGGTAAGTCTGGGCTATAAGAAACTGTTTCACAATTAAAAAAATAAAAGGGTCCAAAAGATAGGAAAGATTCATGGACGGAGTGGTTACTAAGGTGTGTAGTCAATTCACTCAGATATTATGAGCTGCTAGTAGATAACAGATAATGTATCAGATACTTGGGATAAAAACATGAGCATAAATGAAAAAAAATCTTGCCCTGAGAAGCTTACAGCCTAAGAATGAAGAAATTAACCAAGCTATTATATGAGCTATTATATTATCTGACATGGGTATTGGGGGAAGTAAGAGGACATAATATAAAACTCATATAAGGGGCACTTACATATTCTTAATCAGTTGAATGAGGCTTCCTACAGTAGCTTCAAGAAGTGTAAACAATAAAAAAAACTTAAATAAACTGAAGGATAAAATATATCTAGGTAGAGGAAGTATTTGTGAAAACCTTGCAATGAGACAATATGACACATTTGAGAAATCCAGATATCATCTGTGTGACTGAAATATAGAATACGAAAATAGAGTGTATGGAAAACAAGATAGCTTTCCTTCTGTGTTTTTTCTTTGATGCTCAGTAAAAGTACACTGAGCTAATTTTTATGTAGGATAGATAAATTAAGCCTGGGAGTAATGTGTTCTATTACTTTTCTTGCTGCTGTGACCTAACACCTGTCAAGAAGCCTGACAGGCAGAAGAGTTTATTTTGGCTTCCAGTAGAGGAGGATGTTATCCATCATGGTGGCAGTCACTTGAGGTGGCAGGTCATGTTGGATCCATAGTCCAGAAGCAGACAATGCACAGGACATAACACCACAGGGCTGCCCACAATGAACCACTTCTTTCAGTTAAGCCTTCCAACCATCACCACCAGCTGAAGACCAAGTGTTCAAACACGTGAGCTTATGAGACACATTAAAATTGAAACCCCAACATATGTTATGTTATGGTGCCAGGATTATTCTTTGCAAAGATGATGACCATGCTGATCCTTAAATGTACTGTGTTAAATCTCAGTAGTCTATATAATGTTGAAGGATAGCTTTGTCTGGGTTTATACATTGGGGAACCTGTGAACTTGATTATCTGAATAGGAATCATTTTAAATAATGTTAATTAATTCAAAGTAGCACAACACTGTGTAATCAAGAGAGTTTTTTAAAAGAGAGTTTAATACATGGTTTTAGAAAACAGGGTGACTATGACATAGCATAAAATGTATATTCTTTTGACTTAAAATAGTTCAGTGTGTGTACAATTTACATGATATGCTGGACTATAATAGGAACTGTGTGGAACAGTTTAAAGCAATGAAGACAGACATATTTAGATATATCTAAGAAGACTTGTTTATTGAAAAGATAACTGGAATGGAGAAGGGGGTAATCAAAGTCTTCTCCTTATTTGCAAAGCATACTCTTGTGGTTCCTGAGTCTGTCTGTTCTCCTGTGATTTAGTTGGTATTAAGTAAATGGCATGAAATTTAAATGTACACATAATTTAATTTATGAAATGAAATTACCTCTAAACACATAGTGACAATGCACCCGAAGACTTGATAGTGTACTATTACAAAGGATAGGAAACTGGGTAATCCATCACTTAATTACCATCTGGGATGAGAATGTATGGTAATTTTCCTCAAGGAATATACAAACTTTATCTTTTCAAGCAAAGTGAAATAGAGAGATTTGAATTGTCTTTCAAACTCTATTGAGTAAAAAACCATTAAAATCATCTAGGCAATATTCCATGTCTTATTCCTTAAGGCCATTTTTGGTTTTAGTTTTTTGATTTCAGACTGCACTACTTCTTTAGGCTAGAATTATCCTCTGTGATTGAAGGTAGAGACATTATTTTTCAAATACTTTTTGACAAAATTTTTCAAAAAGCGTATACTGTTTGAATGAAGAGCTTGTACAACCCCCAGTTGATTGGACTCAGAACTATTAGGAGCTTAGGAGCTCAAAGACACAAATGCTTAAAAAATGCTTTTCAAAACCCAGCTTGGTTTTAGAAGAAACTAACTTGTTGAGAAAATGCTTATAGCAATGAGATGACATTATTTAGCTCTGTGAGGAGCTAGCTGCAAAGCTTCAAAGTCATTTTTTGAAGGGTCATATAAATCTATAAATGGACAAATATAAGTAGCTCAGAGGGCTGAAATTTTGTGAAAATATCTACTTACACAGATCTGTTGGCTGGCCTACTTATGTGTCTACAATCAGGTTTTCTTGTGTGGGAAACCAACTGATGATAAACAAATCCGTGACTGTTAAGCAGGGTACACAATCACTAAATGGCTATAATAGACTTTTGTCAGGTTTAATCAATTTGAAGAAAAAATTAGTAGTGTCCTTGAAAATCTTATAGGATGTGATTCTTTACACAAATGCTAATTAATTTCTATTTTCTAAATAACAAACTTTAGAGATGGTTAGTCAAATTGAATGTGTATGTTAAAAGAACACTCCCACACACCATACACTTTGCATGTACATTTGTTTATTGTAGATTCTATGTAGCCCACACTTCATGCTCTCTGGCCAGAACTTAAGCTGTAGTCTCCATGTGAGCTTGAAAATGGGAGTGGAGGGCTGAGAAGACAGAAAAATGAAGTGTCAGACACGAATGTTGGTAGGAGTGTTCTGCCGTATTACTTCTTAACTGGAATATTGAAGGCTTTGAGAAAGAATTTATTTATTAAGAAGGCAGTCTTATTTTCCCAAATAGGAAACTTTAGAAGCAGAATGAGTCAAGTGTTGGTAGAAGTGTCATGTTAAATACCGTCTGCTTTCTTGCATCATGGAGATTCAAGGGAAAGCTCCGTGACTCATGAGGCAGAGTGTGGCTTTTGCTGGAAAGCAATTCAGTTAGAGGGAAAAAGAAAGCTAGCTAATTAGCTGGCTGGACATCCACAAGAATTACCTTGAAAGGCTAGAATAGAAAACCGAAACTTCTTAGTCAGGCTTCACGACTGTTTTCATCTGAAACTAATGTCCTTGAGTGCATAGTAAGAAATTGCTTTCTTATAACAATCTCAAAAGGAATGACATGGCTGAAAGACATGGGTCATCAGATGAAGGGCAGGTGGTCTGACTAGAAAGCCTACCTGACTTATGAGTTCTTCCAATGCAGGCAGGAGAGGCTGTGGAAAAGGGATCAGAGAAAGAAATGCTATTGATTTTCACTTTTACTTCTCATTTTTAAATTATCCAAGAATTGTTGTCCATAATCATTTTGAAATGGAGTGAAATGAGATGGAGGTAGATGAACTATTTAAATAACATTGTAGAATGAACACCAAATGAAAACATTTTTCACTTTGGAGGTTTCTGTTTATTCATAAGCTTCCCCCTAGCAGCCATGAAGCATCTTTGATTAATTCTTCAGCCTTAGATACAACTGCACTACAAAGCCTAAGGTGGTTAAGTTTTTTTTTAACTACATGTCTGTTGAATAGCACTGGAAAATGTAAAGGAATTATAATTTCAAGATTCATTTGCAGTGATAGCCTTCATGGCCATTGAGAGCATTTGTTGAGAGATGAAGCTGTCATTCCCCCCCCCCCCCAAGAGCAAATTGCCATAGTAGAAGCACCTCCTGACTCTCCTGCAGGAGCCCATGTTTCCGCTGTCTAAAGTCTAGTCCCAGCTGTGGCACCAGCTGTACCCACTTAGTGCCCAGGATGTAACAGCCAAATCCAGCTTCTTGAATCATCTGTCTGAGAATTGTGCCAAAACACAACCAAGCAGCGTGAGCCTGAGAGAGGAGTTTGCTATGGGCCTGCCGCACCATGCCCAGGCTCAAGGTCATTTCTTTTGTTTTGAGGGATATGAGAACAAGAACCTTTTCAATCATAATTGATGTTTTCTGAAAGCAGATACTAGTATGTATGAGATAGTATCTCAGTATCTTATCAAAAGTGGAAATTGGTTTAACAGGCCCTTTGCTTTGAATAGGTGATGCTTTGCTAATCAATCTGAAAGATACAACTAAAATTTATAGTTTGGGATATTCTAAATACAGAAAATAAATATGAAAAATTTTGTGCATAAAAGATGACATTGGGGCTGGAGAGATGGCTTAGCGGTTAAGGTGTTTGCCTTCAGGGCAGAAGGACCCAAATTTGAATCCCCAGTATCCACATAAAGCCAGATGCACAAGATGGTGCATGTGTCTGGAGTTTGTTTGCAGTGGCTGGAGGCCCTGGCGCACTCATTCTCTCTCTTTCTGCCTCTTTCTCTCTCTCCCTCTCCTTCAGATAAATAAATAAATAAAATATTAAAAAAGATGATATTTTCCCTGGTGTACATAGTTTTTCTATATTGCTGTGGTTTCCCCTTCTTGTAAAGTCGATTTAGTATGAGAATAGTTGTTCAAATCAGTGTTTCTGTAAGGGAGTAATAAGCACTGAAAAGCTCTTTTGAGTCATTGAGCTCCCCTGCATGCATTTCTGTAGTCTTTAAAAGGCCTTGGTAAAGGTGTGTAAAGAATATAGAGCCAGATGAAGCTGTCATTTTTTCCCTAAGAGCAAACTGACACAGTACAAGCACCTTCTGACTCTCCTGCAGGATCTTGTGTTCTATCGAACACTGTATCCTGACAGGACACATCACAGCAGCTGTGGCTACTTGCACAAGACCTACCCCAAACCGGGTCCATTAACATTCCATCTTGGATGGGCAGGGGCTTATGAAGCATCACCTTTTCCTGAGGAGGTGTTGTAGCTGGGGAAGGGAAGTCATGTTCTTCAGTGGTGTAGCCACTGGTAAGATGCCCATGCTCCAGTAATGCTCCATTCTTGCTCATGCTAGAAACCCTCATAAAAACAAAAATGTCATGAAAGTAGGAGGGAGAGTATTTTTTTAAATTAAAATATGTTATTTATTCATTTTCAAGCAGAGAGAGAGAGAGAGAGAGAGAGAGAGAGAGAGAGAGAGAGAGAGAGAGAGAGAGAGAGAGAAACGCACCAGGGCCACCACCTTGTGGGTTTGGCTTATGTGGGTCCTGGGGAATTGAACCAGGGGCCTTAGGCACTGGAGGCAAGTGCCTTAACTGCTGAGCCATCTCTCCAGCCCGAGAGTATTTTTTTTTTTTTAAAGAAAAATGGGTCATCAGGAGTAGGAGGGATACGGGGGTCAATATGATAAAAATATATTATATACATGTATGAAATTATAAAAAAATACTAGGTAAGGAATACAGCTTAGGATACTAATAAAGCAGTGAATAAATCTGTCTAGAGCTGATAATGGTGTGTTGAAGTCTCCTACTATGATGGAATTGGAGTCTATTTCTGCTTTATTTTTGAGTAGGGTTTCCTTTATGAACTGTGTTGCACCCAAATTTGGTGCATATATGTTGATGATGGTGACATCTTCCTGTTGGATCCTTCCTTTGATAAGTAAGAAGTGACCAT